>QFDD01000728.1:0-20641 GCA_006871305.1 Vachellia collinsii
AAAAAATAAAAAATAAGCGAGGGGGAAGGGATATGTTTGAAAACTCGAGCTATGCGTATGGACTTTTTGCAAAAGGTCAACAAATTTTTTTTTTTTCAAGAAATCTCTCATAAAAAGTGTTCAGCCTTTGTGGAATCAAACCCACTCATTCTTCTTGCCAATTTACTAGTTCAAAATCACAAGTTAGTGTTTATACTATTGTCTTCCACAATCTTGACGAATGTGACACTTTTCCAATTTGACACGCTCATATAGCTAGAACTCCATTAACGATATCAAAGAAACAAGAATTTTGAGCCGCTGAGAAAGTCAATGCACAATGGCACGCATATTCAAACTTAGGATAGTCCAAAAGAAAGAATTACAGGAAAACAAACAAAAAGGAACATTGTCCGTCCAAAAAAAAAAAACAAAGAAGGAAACAAAGAAAAGGAACAATAGCTAGCATTCTTCATATTCTCTGGTGGATGTGGGTTTATGGGCTTCAATCTTGAACAACACATAATATTAGAAACAACAGGGATTGGGTCTACTGAAAATAAAGTTTGAATTCTCACATAAAGATGTGTCTATATTTAGTGTTTAATAGTATCTTGAATAATCTGATATAGATGAATGGTTGTGTTTAGCAAAAAATATTGTTAAATGCAATCATATTTATAGTTCAATCGTGACCCTATTTTATTAAATTATGTTTAGTTTACACATGTTTCATTCACATGTGATTAATACCCTTTTATTTAATATTACTTTTTTGATACGTTATACATGAATAAAACATGGTACTAGTCTACTACGGGTGAAAATAGTAATATACCATTATAACATTTGTTTTTTAGTTATAATTCCATTGTAACTTTAAAAAGGTGAGTCGTAATGTAATTTTCTTATATCCAAAGCTTAAGAATATCTTGTAATTGTAAAAAAAAAAAAAAATTAATTCTAGTGAGTTAAGTAGACAGCCTTAAAAAACTCGGGTTTTAACTTGTGTTATGCCTCATATTAGAGAGTTGAGAATTAATATATAATGAAATATCATAAATATGATAGTAATAATCTTAAATATTTCTCATAGCTCCACAATCTATGTGACAAATTTCTAGAAGAAAACAATTGTCTGTCATAATTAAAATAATATTTAAATAAAAAGTATTATTCCATAAGCATATAAAACATTTACATCTATTGTATAAAAAAAACATTTATGTCTAAATTTCACATAATTTAATAAAACAGAGTGACTATAGAAAAAATTAAAAATTTAACTCAGTTGACCCTTCTAAATTCTAAACTACTAATTAGACTGGTTAAGTGACAAGTTCAGTGGTTTGACTGCCTCACTTGGGTTGGGTTTTAATATACCATAGATATGACTGTATAGGTTGAGATAATCAAATATCTTTTGAATTTGTATTATTCATGTGATAAAACAAATTCTATATTTTTTTTAGTTGACAAGGCTTTTTTTGCTTGCCAATATTTTGCTTTATATCTTTATGTTTTAAGTACATACACATCTAATAGAACACACACACACACAGAGTAATAATAAAAGTCGTAAAATTCCATTCTAATTTCAAGATGTGAGTTGTAATTCTTACATCATACACTTAAGAATCTATTGTAAAAACTAAACTTGAGTGTTAATGTGATAATTCTATTAAATATTCCTTGTAGCTCCACAATCTAAACGGCAACTTTTTAGAAGAAAATAGTTGGGAGCATATATCATGTTTACAACCATATCACAATTCATTCAAGTTTTTTGCAGCCTCTCGAGTAACTGAACTTTAAATATTTCCTTGCACAATTTACAAACTATCCTTATTGTGGAAGGCTCTTGTTTATTGTACAAAAATATCCTAAAATTATGTTCGAGATACAATTGAATATTAATCATATGTTTGGATGGAGAGAAAATGGTGGAGGATAGAATACTAGAAAGAAAAACTCTTAAAAATAGTAAAAACATTTACTATGTTTGAGAGTTTTCCCTCCTGGTATTCTCTTCATATTTTTTTTTCTAACTTTTCCCTCCACTTAAATATAGGGTAAATTTAATAAGCATATCTCCTAATGAGGACTCAATGATGAAATTAAAGACTTTGCAAGGCTAAAGTTAAGATGATTATTACAAAACATGACTTTCCACTGCACATATATTAACAATTTACAATGAGTCGTCTCTTTCATGGACTGTTCTTGCGTAGAAGATTTGAAAGTAGGGACATAAATAATAGCAAAGAAGTTGGAATCCCAATGAAAACTCTACGATGAAATTAAAGACTTTGCATAGCTAAAGCTAAGACGATTATTACAAAACATGATTTTCCACATCATATACATCAACAATTTACAATGAATCGTTTCTTTCACTGTTCTTGTGTGGAAGATTTGAAAGTAGGAGCAAAAATAATAGCAAAGAAGTTGGAATCCTAATGAGAACTCAACAACGAAATTAAAGACTTTGCAAATGAAAGCTAAAGCTAAGATGACTATTACAAAACATTTTTCCACAGCACATACATTAACAATTTACAATAAATCGTCTCTTTCATGAACTGTTCTTGCGTGGAAGATTTGAAAGTAGGAACAGAAATAATAACTAAGAAGTTGGAATCCCATTCCACACGTACGTTGAGACTAATCATGTGGTTGTTTATTAGTGTATAATCAACTTACATACATAGAAACAAACACGTATAGAATGATCCCATTCATTTTCTTTTTCCTTGTGTTTTGTTAATAACAAAATATTTACATATATTATTGACTAAAAGATTTTATTTAATAACTTTATTGAATACTCTCTTTGAACTTTATCTTTTTTTTCTTGGAGGATTATATACCGCTTGATCAACTCACTTCACTGTTACATCAATGACCATCTTTGAACATCTTCAAAACACCTCAAAACATTTCCTATTATTTGGTCTTATATAAATGTCAATCCAATTCTCATATGAATATATTCCTTATGTGTCTTATATTTTTTTATATGATCACACAGCCACTTTAGCTTCATTATTATTTTCTCATTATGAATCTTACTAGTTCTCTTCAATAATAATAATAATTTCTTTTATTTGGGACTTGAATGTAATTTTTCTATAATCGTATCCCGTGGCACATACATTAAGAGTTTATTTTCTCCAAAACAATAAATAGTCTCTTTCATGAAAGTATTATTATTCTGCGAAAAATTAGCGATGGAAGCTATTTTTCGAACGTGATTTATGGTTTACAGGGTAAGTATGTAAGAGGAGTTTTATTTCGATTTTCGTAAACGTTATTTTGTAATGCTATGGCAAACATATCCTTAAAAGTTGGGACAAAAATAAACGCCAAGAAGTTGGAATCCCTTTCCACAAGTTGAGACTAATCATGAGGTTGCTTAATAGTCTATAATCAACTTGCATACAAACAAACACGTATAGAATGACCCCATTCATTTTCTTTTTCATCATTTTAATATTGACTTGTTGAATAGGCAATACATAACGTAAACAACACAACAAGTTAGAAAATAACAGAACCCAACTGCATCAATTAATTAGATGATGGGCCATTATTCTAACCACTAATATAAATAATTAACGATCATGTGCCTTCAAAAGGATTAATTAACTATCAATGGGTTGAGTCTAATATAAGAACTAGTTCCCAACAATATGAAAAATTAAAATTTGAATTTTCACATAAATATGTGCTCATATTTAGTGTTTGACAGTGCTTTAAGTATGATTGTCTCCAATATAATATGAGGATACATGTACTTATCTTAGGAAAAAATAAATCAATCAGAGTTTGTTTATATTTTCTTAATTTATGCATTATAATTTTTTAAATAAACAAAAGTTTTTTACAAGAATATAGTTATGGGAGGATATAAACAGTGCAACTTTCTGCAATAAAATTCATGTTATTCAGGCCTTAGGGTAATGACGATCATGTGGCTTCAAGAGGAATTGATTAACTATCAATGGGTCGGGTCTAATAACATCATTATTTTTTCTATTTTTAAATAGTTCCAGTTGTGAACTTCTCAGGTAAAATTTTTTTAACATTTTTTATTTTCAAGTGATATTATAATATAATTTTATAAGATAATAAATTTGAAGCATTCGATTTGATCACTAGACATGCCATATTTAATAGGCATCGTAGTACCTAACCAAAAAAACACAGTTGGTTCAATAATCTGACCATTAATACTAATAATGATATATCATGTGGCTTAAAAATGAACTAATTAGATTTTCTGATATTTTATAATTTATACATTCTAATTTTTTAAATAAGAAAAGCTTACATCAAGAAAATATTTATGGGAGTTTATAAATAAAAAGCAACTAAATCTTTTGATTCGACTTGCTAGCAAGCATTATGTTTTATCCCTCAATGTCTATTTGAACATATGACATGTGGAATAGCCCTTTTCCTTGAAATTAACGTGTCATTTTAACTGTTTCTTTAAACTTTCCACCTACGAATTAGTAAACAAAAAAGACGGGTGATGGTTTGAAGAAGGAAACATATTTAACAAGATGGATTGCGACAAGGAATGCGAATCAAAAGAAAATATTAGAGAAGTTTCTAGCTGAATGCCCATTCCACACGTTAATTGTGGGTTGTGACTTTGTGTTCTTTAGATTCATTTTTTTTTTAAAGTGATTTTACATTGTAAAAATTAAATATGTGAGAGAGGCGTTACCTAAATAGGTACTATATGTCTTCATGATTAATTAACATTAATCAACTTTTTTAATGAAGCCATAATCTTAAAAAACCATGCACCTTACAAGCAAATTATAGAGTGGATGTGAGAGAAGCGTTACCTAAATAGGCCCTATATGTCTTCATGATTAATTAACATTAATCAACTTTTTTAATGAAGCCATAATCTTAAAAAACCACGCACCTTACAAGCAAATTATAGAGTGGCTCACACCGTACCTTTTCTAACATTTTACCCGTCACACACACACACACAATTAGACAAGATTTTCTTGTGTGTTATAAAGAGACCAATAGATAAATCACCCTAAGTTTTTGAATAGTATAGTTATTATAAATTTTATTTAATATATTGAGAATTGATAATTTTAGAGTAAAATACTCTAATTATTCATTTATATTTTTTCTTAATCACGCAAACCTCTATATTTATTTTAGAGTAAAATAGTCTAACTATCCATTTACTTTAACAACTTTTCTGTAGTCTCTTTCATTTGCTATTCAAGCATGAAAATTTTGAAAGTTGGGACCAAAGTGATTGATTACGTATAGATAAGTTGTTAGTTAAGATGACAAGTAGTTTTACTTTTGTAAAAATGGGGATACAAGTTTGAATATTGGGAAAGAAACTTATTGAAATAGATAGAAACCTTTATGCTTTAAACATGAAAGGGATTATTCTCAAACTCAGAGTGATTTGAAAATGCATTCAGTAATTTATAAAAAGAAAAAAGTAATCAATAGCATAAGCAATTATGCATAACACAACTTTTAAAAGTTGAATTATTAGCATATATATGATCAAACACTTTTTGTCTTGAATAGTTTAAATCTTGCTCTATGAATAATTATGAGAAGATTTACGAGAAAAATAATTATGTGAACTTAATGGATGAAAATAAATTTCCTTTCCGATAATAAAAGAATACATAAATAAAATTTCTTTTGGATTTATAGGCATTGCTCTTATTCAATATTGTAAGATGGGTTTGGATCATTTCTTCATTTTCTTCTCCTAATCTCATCCTCAATATTTAATTTAAAAATCAACGGCTCACATTCAGTATTTTGTAACATCTTTAGTTTTTCTATTTTTTAAAAGTTTGTGGTTGTGAACTTTTTAAATTAAATTTCAACATGCTTTTTTATGTAATATTATAATATAATTTCATAATATATTAAACTGTAACCTTGCAATGTTTAACCTAAAAGCATAGATGAGATTGTAAGAAGAAAATGAGAGGGGAAAAAAGGATGAAGAGAGGATCAAATGGATCACTAGGCATGTTCTTTAATAGGTAATGTAGTGCCTAACAAAAAAACACGGTAAGTTAATATTTAATTTGAAAAACTTTTATATCCTTCAAATATGTTTTCTAGAGTTCGAAAACCAAATTTATTTACAATTTTATGATGGAGTTCTAAAGTGAGGGCCACGAAAAGACATTATAAATAGTAGCTCTTTTTTCAAGATCCGTATGCCCATCAAAGCACAACTTTTGTTAGGGAAAACCTTTGTCTAACGTTGTCATGGGTGGTTCCTCCAATATTGTTGTGTTTGTTTTTGTTTCGTTACTTACAATATCAAATGTTGATATATGCATTTGCAAAGCATACAGTGAGGTTCAATGCATTCCAAGTGAGCGAGATGCTTTACTTAAGATGAAGCATCATCTCTCAGATCCTTCAAACAGGCTTGCCTCTTGGTCTCATCTCCATACAAATTGTTGTAACTGGGATTTAATTGTATGCCACAACATCACAGGCCATGTTATTGAGCTTCACCTAACAACTCCACCTCCTTTCAAGTTCGGTGACAACTATTTTTCTGGGACATTAAGGTTTGGTGGTGAGGTACATCCTTCTTTGCTTGACTTGAAGTATTTGAATTATTTGGATTTGAGCAGTAATGATTTTGGAGGTATGCAAATTCCTGGTTTTTTTGGCTCAATTATAAGCTTGACATATCTAAACCTATCTGATGCTAATTTTGGTGGAAGCATTCCTCTTCAAATGGGAAACCTCTCCAACTTGCAATATCTTGATCTTAGAGATAATGAATTCCATGGAATCATTCCTCATCGAATTGGAAACCTCTCCAACTTGCAGTATCTTAATCTCAGAGATAATGAATTCGAAGGAAGCATTGCTCACCAAATTGGAAAGCTCTCAAATTTGCACTATCTTGACTTGGGACGAAATAGTTTCAAAGGAAGCATTCCTCATCAAATTGGAAACCTCTCAAATCTAGTCAATCTTCGTCTTGGAGGTTATTCTTACTATGACATGGATGGATATGAATTATTGTCATCATCTGTTGAAAGTCTTCAGTGGGTTTCCACTCTTTCTTCTCTGCAATATTTTGAGCTAAGTTATGTAGACCTATCCAATGCCTTTGATTGGTTACAGGTTCTACATTCACTTCCCTCTTTGAGAGAGTTGCACTTGTTACGATGTGATTTCAACCATCATGTCAAACCATCAAGCATAAACTTTTCATCTTTAGTTGTCCTTGATCTTTCTGATTCTTATTCTTCCACTTTATTGATCCCAAATTGGATATTTCAACTGAAAAAATTGGTTCATCTTCAATTAAATAAAAATGGTTTTCATGGTTCCATCCTAAATGGCATTCAAAACTTGACCTTCCTTCAACATCTTGATTTATCAAACAATTGGTTCGACTCTTCTATCCCTGATTGGTTGTACAATTTTAGTCATTTAAAGTCTCTCATACTCCACGGTAACTCATTGGTTGGCACAATATCTATTAACATTGGAAACTTGACTTCTCTTGTTACTCTTGATTTGACTGAAAATCTTTTAGAAGGGTCAATTCCAATTTCTATGGGAGATCTTTGCAACTTGAAGGAACTGTATCTTTCAAACAACAAGTGGAACCAACGAATTTCTAGAATGTTGGAAATCCTTTCAGCAGGGTGTGTTTCCCAAATATTGGAGATTTTTTATGTGAGTGGTTCTCAATTATCTGGCCATCTCATAGACCAGATTGGTCTTTTCAAAAATCTTGTTGAACTTGATCTTTCTAGCAACTCCATTCAAGGCGCACTTCCTAGCTCGTTAGGAAATCTTAAATATTTGATAATTCTTTCTCTTAGTAACAATACTATTAACAGTT
The DNA here is from genome assembly GCA_006871305.1 of Vachellia collinsii. NCBI lineage: Eukaryota > Viridiplantae > Streptophyta > Magnoliopsida > Fabales > Fabaceae > Vachellia > Vachellia collinsii. Next base: position 7,877 of record QFDD01000728.1, read on the forward strand.
CAGTTCCTATCTCATTTAGAGATCTAACATCAATGATGTATCTTGATCTCTCTGAAAATCAAATTGAAGGAAATCCTTTTGAAATTCTAGGATCACTCTATCAGTTGAATGTACTTCATTTGGGGGATAATCTCTTTCAAGGAGTTGTCAAAGGAGCCCACCTTGTCAATTTTACCCAATTGCATACATTCTCAGCAGAGAGAAACCAACTCTATTTAAAAGTGGACCCCAATTGGAATCCTTCTTTCCAACTTTTGGAGATGTTAAGTTTGGCTTCTTGGAATTTAGGTCCCCACTTTCCATCATGGATTCAATCACTAAAGAATCTTTTCAAGTTGGACATATCCAACACCATGATTTGTGATTCTATTCCAACTGAGTTTTGGGCCATAATTGGTGGTCTTTGGTATTTGAATATCTCCCATAATCATATTGAAGGAGAAATTTCAAATATACTGATAAACATCACTACTACTGCCAGTGTTGTTGATCTAAGCTCAAATAAATTATATGGCCAATTACCTTATGTATCACAAGATGTGGGCTACATAGACTTTTCAAGCAACTGCTTTTCAGGATCGATTGCTCACTTCTTGTGTCATCAACAAGAGGAGACAAAATCATTACAATTTCTTAATTTGGCATCAAATAATTTATCAGGTAACATACTTGATTGTTGGATGAACTGGCCAATTCTTACGAAGGTGAACTTAGAAAACAACCATTTCACTGGATCCCTACACACATCTATGGCATCCTTGCCAGAGTTGGTAATGTTAAACCTTCGTAATAATAATTTTGCAGGAGACTTTCCAATTTTTCTGAAGAACAGAAGCAACTTGATTTCTTTGGATTTAGGAGAGAATCAATTTTCAGGAATGGTTCCATCTTGGGTTGGAAAAAGGTTTTCAAGTTTAAAGATTCTTGTTCTGAGATCAAACAAATTTTCTGGTCCAATTCCTCATCAAATTTGTGACATGAGTGTCTTACAAATCTTAGACCTTGCCTATAATGAGTTGACAGGACATATACCAACATGTGTTAATCATTTGAGAGCCATGTTGGTAATAGATAGAAGTTTAGAGTCATACATTTCTTTCAAACCATTCTGGGATCAATTATTGGTTGAGGCATTACTGTTGAAAGGAAGAGTTTATGACTATAGTAGAAACCTCGGTCTCATCACAAGCATCGACTTTTCAAGTAATGAATTATCTGGAGAGATACCAATAGAGCTTACAATACTTAAGGGACTCCATTTTTTGAACATTTCAAATAATCATTTTGTTGGCCAAATTCCTCAAAATATTGGCAATATGGTATTATTGGAGTCCATGGATTTCTCAAGAAATAATCTTTTAGGTGAAATCCCACCAAGCATGTCCAAATTGTGCTTTTTAAGCATGCTTAACTTGTCTTACAACAACTTGATGGGAAAAATTCCAACAGGGACTCAATTACAAAGCTTTGAAGCATCAAGTTTTGTTGGAAATGATTTGTGTGGCCTTCCACTCAACAACAATTGTTCATCAAATAGCTCTGACAACAAAGAGAAAGAAGTTGATCATGTGAAGGGAATCAATTGGTTCTTTGTGAGCATGGGATTTGGATTTATTGTGGGATTTTGGGCAGTGGTGGGTCCTTTGCTCTTCAGTAGTTCATGGAGGTATACTTATTTCCAATTCTTTAATCGAATATGGTACAAATTTCAATATTGTTGCTATTGGTGAAAAGAAACTAAGGTCAAATTTTCATTTGGAAGGTTGGTGTTTTAAAAAAATAAGTGATTTTGCTCTCTTGTAACCATATTGTACTTTTCATTTACAGGAATTGTACTGTGTAATTCAACTATGAATGTCATATCACTATGTAATATATTCAATGGGATGAAAGTCTCTCCCATTCCCCTCCCCTCCCTTCCAAAAAAACCCAGACCAAATAGAGCGTTAATGAAAGTGAGTGTGTTTTAGATTGGGGATTCCACTAACTCATGTACTTTGGTGAGAGTTTCAATTAAATACTTGCACCATATGGCTTTGCGCTGTAATGGTTTCTTTATATATATATATATATATATTATATTGATACATTCTAGCTTCACGTCCTTTGAAGCTTTTTTAATATAATATCACTCAAACAAAGGATTTTCATCTCATTTATTAAAAAACCAGAGACCATTAGAAAAAAAATATAATTACAAAATTGTCCATCTATAATACAAAAGGCATGTCTTCAACCTTAACAACTTAAGCCATTTGGAAATTTGAATTTTAAAATAAATACTCACAGTTGGGACTTTAATTCCTTCAGGCCTCATTTTTCTAATTAAATTAGTTTCAACATAAGGTTTCCTTGTGAAGGGTGTGAAGCATATATTGGTGAAATCAATCCCAAGGCCTCCTCCTAACGGTAGTAGCTTAAGTTTATGAAAGAGTGGCTTTTAGAAAATAGAAATAACTTTTTGACCATATACTTTACATAAAGTATGTGATATAAAAACAATAAAAATCTTGTAATATCCCGCTAAATCAACACCTATATGGCTAATTGCTAAGATTCCCCTTAAATCTGTAATGATATATATTACTCAATATTAAGAATATTTTACCAAAAAATATTAGGGATAAATGTTGACTAAAATGAACTACTAGTATTAATTTTATTTTTCAAACTGCAACTAATATACATATCATCAACTAATGAGACACACATATCTCACTTGTTATTGATGGCAAAAAAGAAAGAAAGAAAGAAAATCTCAACCGTTATTAATAGATACGCAACGTTGTCTCACACTGGATTGCTACACTCCAGGTTTCCACTTGGTTGATTAGTGCTATAGGCATAATTGCTATCTTCATAGCATTGAATACCTACATCTACGATTCTAATTGTTAAGTTGTTATCACTTTTGAGTTTAATTTGCATGGCTTATTAAAACCTCACCATCTAATATGATGATGAAAAAGGCAAAAAAGAAAAACATATACTACACTAACAGCAAGTTCCACTTTAACTTCAAAAAAGTCCTCAACCTAATTACAAATGCACCCCTAGTTTATATGTCTAATAATAAAAAAGTTGCAATTTGTACCACCTGCAGTCTATAAATTGAAAGTAAACGCATCTTCATGATCTACTATAGGGAAAGGGAGCTACCACAACCCAAAATCCTACTACAAATCCTAATATAATACTTACATAAAGCCAATCAATCCCCTCCCAATGATCAATAACATTCTTGTCCTTATCTTGATGTGAATCACTTGAAGGACAACATATGTTGTTTCCAACAAAACAAGATGCTTCAAAGCTTTGCAATTGTGTCCTATAGGAAATTTTCCCTCCAAATCATTGCTTGACAAGTTCAAAAAGCTCAAGAAGCTTAACATGTCTATGCTTGGTGGGAGTTCACCAAAACATAATTCCTTGAGAAATCCATATACTCTAGTGATTCCATGTTCCCAATGTTATCTAGAATTTGACTGTTAACACAATTATTGGAAACATTTAAAAGGTGTTTCCATTGGTGCCTCTTTAGACAATTTGTTGCTTGATAGGTCAATACATGTGATGAGATCAAGAATTGATCTATAATTATCAACTCTTCCTTTTGGGTAAAGGAGCTCCCCAAGAATCAAATGATTTGTGATGTTTGCTCCACTGCAACAAATATATGACTCTAAACTACTATTTACCATTGAAATAACACTCATATAGTGGATAGGGTATATGTCCTGTCAACTTGTTTTGTGCAATGTCCAACACTTGTAATAGCCTCTTGTAACATATTTGATAAGGGATTTGACTAGAGTGTTGAGATAATGTTTTGATGATGACAAATATGTTTTTGAACTTATGATTAAAATTCATTGTTTTCAGAAACGTTTCTCTAATCTTCGAGTTTTAATAAAAGTATTGAGAGAACTCGAACTACAACCTTCAGAACTCGAGTTACATTGTTTAAAAATGTTTTCAAAACCCAAAACTTTCAAGAGAACTCAAGTTTTGATTGAAGTTCTGTCAAAACTCGAGTTTTGGGAGTCAAAACTCGAGTCTTAGGTTTTGGAAAAAGCTTTAGAAATGTAAAACTCTCAGTAGAACTCAAGTTTGAACAAAAGTTTTGACACAACTCGAGTTGTGTGCTTTAGAACTCGAGTTTCGAATGTTAAAAGTGTTTTAGAAAATTGGAACTCTCAGAGAAAACTCAAGTTATAATGAAAGTTTTGGTGAAACTCGAGTTTCATTTTATAGAACTCGAGTTTTAGGGTCTGTAGAGTATTTGAAACTCAAAACTTCCTTTCAAAACTTGAAGTTTCAATAAAAGTTTTGATGGAACTCGAGTTATGAGTATCAGAACTCGAGTTTCGAAGAGAGAGAATCAAAACTTTCTTCTCAACTTCAAGTTTCAACGAAAAGTTTTGAAACAACTCGAGTTTTGGAAAAACAAAACTCGAGTTTCAAGTTGTGAAATATTTCTGAACTTCAAAATTTCTTTCTAAACTTGAAGTTTCAACAATAGTTTTCATATAACTCGAGTTTTATGAGATGAAACTCGAGTTTTGAGATGTAAACATGTTTTAAACTCAAAACTTCCAATGAAACTCGAGTTACTCTTAAAAGTTATGATTTGAAATTTTTATAACTTGAAGTTTTATGAGACAAAACTCGAGTCTCGAGTTATGAACCTCTTTGAACTGAAAACTTCCAATGAAACTCGAGTTACAATGAAAGTTGTAATTTGAAAATACTCAAAACTTGAAGTTTTGAAGTATGAAACTCGAGTCTCGAAGAGCACAAAATGATTTTGGTTACGGAGACTTATGAAAACCCGAGTTTCAAGTTCTATAACTCAAGTTTTATCAAAACTCTTATTAAAACTCGAGTTATAACAAAAGTTGTGTGAATTCTACTTTGATATTTCTTCAATAACTCGGGTTCTCAGCAAGCAAAACTCGAGTTTGCTTTATCTGACAGTTACACAGTGTGTCAGATGCTTTTCATCAATATCAAATCTTTCCTTTTTCATGCAACATTTATTTGAATCTCATCTACCATTATAAATGCTCATTTACTTTATTGATTAACAGAGAATGAAATTTTGATTGCTTCACCAAGAGAAGATTCAAAGGACAAAAACACAAAAACCACCCTACCTACTGTCAGAAGCATTTATTGCGGGAAAGTGAATGACGAGAATGAGTCTAAAGGAAACTTAAATGTTTCTAACGGACATTTAATTCTCCTCAACTATAAAAGGCGAAGCATTAAAGTTTCGGAATACAGAGATACACGTGGCTGATATCGAATTAATTGCTATTCATTTACTTACTCTGTTTTTCACTCTCTCATATTTAAGAGCTTCAGTGTTCATCATTTAATTATCAGAAAAGAGAATATTCTTGTACAATCATTTATTCTGTGAGAGTAACTTAAGATTGGAGAATCTTGAGTTGGAAAAGACACCAGCAAAAGTGTCAATGGGATGAATTGAGTTAGGAAGGGGGAGAGTCCTTCTTTTGATTCATTGTAATCTTTTGAGATTAGTGGATTTGAAAAGCTCAGAGGATTCTGAGGACTGGACGTAGGTCAAAAGGACCGAACCAGGATAAATCCCTTTGTCAACTTTCATTCATACTCTGTTTTATGTTCAAAGTTTGCGAAAATTTTGTTAGACCAATTCACCCCTCCCTCTTGGTCAAATCCTATCTTAACATAGAGAACTTTTTTTTATCTAAGAACAAGGATATTCAAATTTGGCAAGCATTATTCAACCTATGATATATTTGTTCCTAAAAATTGGTTGTTACCTAGATCCAAATAAATCAATTTGCTCTAATTCTTCAAGAAAGTTGGAAAAGTTCCAAACAACCTATTGTTCTGATGGTACAACACTTTCAACCAGGATAATGATCCTATGGATTAGGGTACGATCCCAGTCAATTGGTTGTTTGCTGAGTTTACTGAAGCTAGTTTTGGCCACATCATCTAACAATCAGGCATTTCTCCTGATAAATCATTTGATGCCAATATAAGAAATTCTAAGTTCTTCGTTTCATCATGTTTAGAACATAAAAGATGTGTTATGGATCCTAAAAATTGATTGCTTGGGAGGTCTATATAAATCATATAAGGTGATATGAAAGACAATTAGCCATTTAATATATTCAAGCTTAAATCCACAATACTCGAGATATGAATGGAATTCTTTCATATAATTTAAAGCTCACCAACAAAGTCATTGTGAGAGAGATTGAATTTATGAGCATTGTCAAATGTGCCCCAAACCTAATCTAGAATAGGACCAAATATCTAGTTGACTAATGAATAGTAACTCAAGTAGAAGTTTTGAGATTCATCTAGTTGACTAATGTTAGTTTATGTAATAGTCTCAAGTGGTTAAGTTAAGGTTTCTAATGTGTAATAAAGCTAGATAAGAGAGGTGTTACATGTAGGGTATGAAATTGAGGAAGGCCTAGATGGCGAAGACCTGCAAGTAAAAAGTAGTAGATGCATGTTCTTGTGCATAGTTTGGGAGACATCACCATTGAGAGAAGCTGGCGAGGACTGAATAAAGCATGGTGATGCAAGAAACAGGTACATGCTTGGAGTTACAGAGATTAGATTTGTAGATATCACCAAATATGGTGCATGTATTTGGGCTTCTCCTCAGTTGATTCAATAATGGGTTGAGCACTAAACATATAATATGTCTGTGAAGTTGGTGTCTATAAAATCTTTCAAACATAAAGTAGTGGAGCCATCTTCTAGTTTCTCAAGTACTTCTTATGGCTAGTGAATATCAAAAGTGAAGAACTTCTTGAGCAAGTTCCTTCTCATGTAGGACTTGAATCTTGGCGAGATTAGTCTTCAAGTTGAAGAGTCTGTTTGTTTTTCCTTGTTCATTGTCATTGGTATTTATTTATCTTTCTTAATAAAACAACATTCATTTTCTATGCTATATGTCCAATATAGGCCTTTAGTTCTTTGAAATTGTTATTTCTAACTTCCAGATCCAAGATTCTTTCACATTTTTCTTCATCTTTGCCACTAGGGGTGTGCAAAAGTCCATTAGTCCAGCATTGCTTCAATGACAGGTTCATCATTTTGTGTCTATTTTTTCACATCATTTGTATCCACACCATCGTCTTCATCTATTCCACTTCCGTTGTAATCGACTTCATTATGTATTGTTCATGAATGTCGGCAAAACAAATTGTTGTAAGAAGACTGCTTAGACTAAAGAATCAGACTACATCTTAAAGCTTTGGCTGAAGTCCATTGATGAATACCCTAATAGTGGTGGACTTTGGCATGCGCATATATGGTAGAACATTTTTGAATTATCATGCGTATTCTTTAACAGTATAAAGATGCTTTAGCTACCCTGACTGTGTGAAAGAAGCGAGGATCATCTTTCTTGTGACATACAGAGGCAGTGACAACGACGATTGGAAGACTAGCTCTAATACCATTGAAGCACATAGAGAGAGAAATAAGAGAGAATTGTGTATTCAAGACAAGTTCATACATCTTTGTTAATCCCTATTTATACTAATACTTCCTCTAGCTACTAACCCCTTGAACTAATATAACAACCACAAAATAGTGGTTGTGATTCAAAGGCTTGGTGAGACTCTTGGTGCTAAGTGTGACACCTCACTTATTTCCTTTTTACCTTTATTAGAGACCATTAGTGAACCACTCTAGTGTTTTTCAAACTTGAAATTTGCCAAAGAAATTAAATCCCAAAGTTTACAAAAAAGTTACTATTCATTTAGTAAAAATTCAGATTTTTGGGCCAACTTTGGAAAATCATAATTAATTCTAGAAAAATATAAATTGAGTGATTCAAATCTCTAAATGAAGCTTATGAAATTTTCTACACGGAAAAAGATATCAATTTGTCCAATTTATTTTCCAATTAAAACAGGTTAATTTGTGAAGAATCATTGTTCATTTGGTCATTTTTCATTTTTCCAAATTTTTCTTTTAAATTTTGACAACCACAACGTTTTACACAAAACTCCAAATCAAGCAAAATTTGGCTCATTTTAAAGCTTATCATATGAACTATTTATTTGGAAAATATTAAGCCATCCAAACTTGATTTGCTTAGATTCATCACTACCTCAACTTAGGTCAATATTAAGGGTGTTGGCTTTTACATTGCTTTAACATGCTTATTCCTTTCCTTTCTATGCTTATATCATCATGATATTATGAATTAGAATGCTTTACATGTTTACACAGCACATATCATATATTTAACATTGTATGAGTTTAACATACATTTATCTAAAATTTAATATAATGCAATAATCATACATGTACACCCTTTTCTTTCAAAAATAGAAGCCACCCACCTTCGTCTTCAATCTCCTTGCCTTTGCTTATTGAAATTTGACCTAAGAGGTTAGGTTTTTGGGAGAATGAGATTCATAGAATCTCAATAGCAAATATTTCTAGCTGTCACATCAACATGCATGATCATCATTGTGCAACAATAACAAGCCATGAAACTTAAATATGTCTTACTAACCTTATATGCGGTAAAGTCATACTTTGCCAAGGCACATGATCATCATCAACATCAAGCAAGAACTTGCATATTCATTCATCATTCAACATAGCAATTAACATGGCAATCACACAATCAACAATCAGTGGCAATGTAAATGTAAAAGTTGGAGAATTTACTACTTTATTTACTTAACTTTCTTTTATCTTTATTGGCTTCCTTTTGCACTTTGAAACTTTCCTTTTGCTTTTTGGAGACTCTCCTTTACAACTTAGACTCCTACACAAAATATAATGCATTTGGCATTAATAGTAGGCCACAACCAATGCATTAAAACACTTAAGAAACCTCTTGAACTACTAGGGTCTTTAAACTCTAACTTTATCAAAATTGATTCTAATACTTCTAAAGTTATTTTCTCACTTATACCCTGTAAAATTATTCCTTCTAAATCCATTGGAAGCATCAAAATCTTCAAAAACCCACTCCTTCCTTTAGAAATAGCTCTGACCCAAATATAGGGCAAATTGCCAAAAATGGTTTTTTCAATTTTTCTTTCTATACACTTGCAAAATCTTGCTTTTAAACCATTTCCTAACTATTATTTATCACAAAATCATTCATCCATAACCAGCCCCAATTTGTGCAGCACCTCCCCTTATAGGGTTTTATGTCCAAAATTTCAATACAACTCAAGTAAACACAAAACAACTATCAATAAGTTCCAAATCATACATAGAGTTGTTTTCTAACAACTATTGCTTCTAAATCCCTTTCTTCCTCATTTTTCTCTCTCTAGAACCTAACTTGTCCAGCAGCACAAAATTACATCCCAATCCAAAAACAAGCCACTAGAATGGAAGAGAAAGGCTTAGAACCCAAGAACATGGAAGATTTTGCACCAAAACACAAATTTACCTCAAGTTCTTGGTGATTTTGGCTCTCTTCTTGCCTTTTAGCTCTCAAGCCTTGCTCCTTCTTCTTTCCTCTTGGTGTGTACGAAAATGGGCTCTTGAAATGGATAGAAGAGTCTTAAAAAAAATTTGCACATTTAATTTGCTAATAGGTCCTTGAACTTTTGTATATTTGCAGTATGTTGGTTAGATCTTGACCCTTGATTTTAATCACCTTTCAAATGGATAAATCTTATGTATCAAGAACATGATCTTGCCATGTGTTCATGTGACTCACCACTTGTGATGTCATAGTGCATATATCAGTTAAGCTGTGGGGCCCGCTTGTATCGATAAATCAACTTTATTTGGCCGGAAATACTTTTTGGAAATTCTCTAGTCATTTGACAGGTTTAGTGTCATTAAAAATTCCCAAAATTCATATATAGCTTCATGATTTTTTTTCCTCATTTTGCTTCCAGAATTGTGTTTAATTAATTTTTGAAAAAAACCCTAATTCAGGGGTTTTCCGAACCTTTTCCTTTTCATTTTCTCTTGGAAATAATTTTATCATTTATTGCAATTTCTAAAATATTTTTCCCTATTCGGAAAGCAACTATCTGAACCCTCTAGATATTTTAAATAATTATATTTTACTTATTTATTTATTAAATATTCAAATATTAAATAACCTTTAAAATTTCTGTAAATATTATTTTGGTCATTCTGACCTAAACTGAGCCTTAATTACTAATCAGTGAATTTTTTTCTATCTTTTGGGACTCTGTAAAATTTTCTAATATTTTGATCAGACTTTGACCAAAATGCCCTTTAACTTTTCTGTATTTACCAAAATGCCTTTGAATTTTAAAAATGACATTTTGGTCCCAAGAAATTTCAAATTTACACTTAGGTCCCTATTTCAAAATATCACTTTGGTCATTTACTTTAAAAAATGTCACTTTAATCCCTTTTTCAATATGACTATTTTTCCTTTACTTTTTCTATGCTTGGCAGAATGACATTTTTACCCTTCATTTCCTTTTCTTTCATCCTTCGAACCTTTAATTAATCTTTAGCTACTTATTTAGCCTCTATATACAGTTATTAAAAACCTGAACATTACACTAAGAGACTCAATATATTGGCGATGGACAGTGCAAAGACATTGAAGGGGGGTTGAAGAGCCAAAACTAGGGTTTAAAGCTTTGCACATGGCCACCACCAAAACCTTTAAGACTCCAATGTTTGATGTGTAGAAGCTATGGAAAGATGCTAACATGACGTTAGCTTTCACTCTAATGTTCAATGGCTCACATGCAGTCACCCAATCACCATGAGGGATGTTTCTTGGTACTCCCACAGTTGGGGGAGTTCTTTGGTAGTGTTTTTGGAGTCATGGTCTCCCCTATTAGTAGTTAGGTTTATGTTTTGTGATTTTAATTTAATTTTCCTTGTTTGGATCTCTCATTGGTTATGTGTTTGCCATCTTATGTGGGTTAATTTTGTTTGTATTGGAGTTTGGTTTATTTTTGCCATGATCACTATTTCCCTGGTGTTTGTGCTCAAGCTCCAGTTGGTTTCTCAACCTTCTTATACAGGAGGATTGATTGAAGCTGCTTATGTTTATGCAACATTGGTATTAAAGGGGTTGGGCCTAGGAGAGTACGTCTTTGGAGTTTGGACAACCACCCTCTCTTGCATTCTCCTTTGATCGTGGTGGAATGAAGGCTGGCCTCCTCTCCTTCAACTTACACAATTTCGGCTTCATATGTCCAGTAGTTTTTATACTGTGTTTTCATGTTAGTCTACTCGTCTTTGTTGGCTTTTGGGTCTGTGTGAAGAGTCTGTTCTAGTAATGTGGTTCTATGTCTAGTTTGATAGGAGTTTGTATTTGACAATTTTATATAATGAAAATCTTCTTTGCGGTTAAAAAGAGAAAAAGACATGGGGCTTTTTACAATTGGGTCCCTCTCTTTTTCTTAGGATAATTGATTGAGACTCTATAATTTGCAGTCTTGGTAAGCAAGTGCAACCAAACAAATAATCACACCTCATTATATATTATAGGATTAAGGGGTAAAATTGCCTATCAACTTTTGTCAAAAGTGCATCTTGCATCGTGTATTTTTTTTAAGTGCAAAAATGCCTGCCAACATTCAAAAAGGATTCAAAAATACCATTGCCGTCAATGGAAGTTAACCTCCGTTAGTTTTATTGTGTGGGTCCCATGTTCTTGCCCAAGTGTGTATTGGTATCTCCTCATTTTGACTAACGTGGTAGGTTGAAGAAAGTAATATTGTCTTCTCCTTATTTTTATTAATTTATTCTTTTAAACAAATAAAAATGTTAGGATTTCTTAAGTTCCATTACTACTCTTTCCTTTGATAAAAAAAAATTACTACTCTTTCCTCTCTTTCAAACCCTCCCCCTTCGACTTCGTCCCCTTCTCTCCTATCACTTTATTATCAGATGATGCGGCAACCGTGTTCTCCATCAGCAGCGGTGGCGACTCTTCTCTACCAACATTCGCGGTGAATATCGTTACTCTCCCACCATCTTGAACCTAGCATCTCTCACATTGTGGCTTTACAATACCCATTGATAGGTTATAGATCCAATTCAATTGCGCTTTTTTTTTTTTTTTTTTATTTTCTGTCCACTTTGTAGATCTGGAGCAATAAACTTGTTCTCCTTCCTTGCTTACTTTTCTAGGTTCTTCAATGTCTATGAGTGCTCAAAAATGTTTGTGTATATGACTTTTTGCTAGTTTATTCTTGGCCATAAGATTTCTAGGTTCTATCCCCATGGCCATAGGTGTTTTGATTTTTGGTGTGGATTTTACTGGTTTTCGGTTGAAAGAGGTGAATGGTCGGTAATTAACTTGAAGGACGAAAAATCATTGATGAATAAAGAGGACTCAAAGAACAAATCAAAGAATACTAAAGGAGCATCCTTTGGTTTTTAGCTTCGTCTCTGCTTACGAACTTGGAAAGAACAAAATGGAGAAGAGCATATTCGAATCCATGAAGAAAAGCTCTGGTGCAGAAAAGCTAAAGAGGAAGCCATTCAAAAATCAGTCCTCAAGCAACCAAAAAAACATCAATGGGCTTTTGATGGGTTCATAAAATGGAAGAAAAGCGGACCAGAAGATGGAAGACCTTCATCTTTGACTACACGAAACACGTCCACCTTCGTCAATTCCAGTCAACTGTGCTCCCCTCCCTTTATTGCCACGTGTAAGATTTTCTCTTCACCAGCTGAGCGTTCACCTCACCATCTTTGGACAAAAGTTATAAACAAAGGGTCAACGTAACTTCCATTGACGGCCATGGTATTTTTGAGCCTTTT
>QFDD01000729.1:0-39970 GCA_006871305.1 Vachellia collinsii
ACCAATCTGAGGCCCAGTCCACAGGCCCATGGGAAGACATGATTTAACTGAAGGTGTAACAGTCAGTCAGTGAGGAGACACGTGGAGGCTTCCCAGGCAGATCTGTCCTCAACATCCCACAGATCTTGGGTGGACAGTTAGATCCACCCACCACTCCTATATTTTTGGGGGACCGTTAGACAGACTGGATAGGCGACAAGGGGCTTAGACCACTTATTTATTCTGGCTGTACCTCATATGAGGGGGACTTTTCTTTCAGATTCCAGGGCCTCTCTCTTACGCTCTGCGATTTTATCATCTCCCTCACAGTCCAGATCACTCAAATCCTCATGTATCTCAACAAGAGTTATCAATACAATTATTTTCATTCGTCTTGCATTAGAAGCAGTAGCTTTATTTCCTTTTAATACTGTTGGTGACCCCAAACCTCCTTTAATTTATTTATCGACTGAAATTTGCACAAACAATTAGTAAATTAATTAGAGAATATGATTTGTCTTTGCACCATTGTGAAAGTTCAGTTGCATATAAGGAAAGTCAGTTATATAGTGTGGAAATTCAATTGCACATAATGTGAAAAGTCAGTTGCATAATTTAGATGGTGGTATTCTACAATTAATTTGTCAATATGAAACTTATCCCCAATTATAAGACGATTAGCATTACCAACAAAAATTGATTAAAATATAAAGAATAGTAGTATGAGCTCAAGTTTAGATTGATTAAGACTTTATAAGAATATTAGATATGAAATAGAAAAGCTAGACAGAAGCCATGCACAAAAAATATACTACTAGTTTAATGAGTTCTGAGTCTAAACTAGTTGAAAATCATGAATGAAGTTAAAAGATAGTAAAAATCTTGTATATAAGAGTTTAACGATGAGTTTATTTTAATCTTAAATTTAATATTCTAATCTATTTTATCCCCTAAATTTATAGTTTTAATTCTATAATATTTTTATTAATTATACATATATATTAAGACGGGTTTCTTTCATATGATAATTCGGTAGAGCATGATAAAAGATGTTATTTTAGAGAAATCAACGTCCATTTATTACAAAATAATTAACTTAACTATTTTTTTTAATACAAAAAATTAATTTATTTAACTCTTATATTTAAAACCGATGTGACAATATCTTATATTACAAATAAAATCTTATATTTAAAACATGAGAGATTAATATTTTAGTGACACCTTAAGGGTCTCTTTGGTTGGGGGTTTTTTTGAGGGAAAGGTGGAGTAGGGGAGGGGAGGATAGTGAATATAAATGTTTAGTTAAAAAAAGTGGAGGGAAGGTGGGTGTAAAATTGTTGGCGTTTTGTGGGACCTCCCTCTCCTTTCTCAAACCCCAAAATTGGGGATTTTTGGAGGAGTGAGAAATTTTTCTCCAACCTTTCCAAAATTGCTCATGTCAATTTTATAATATTCCTTCCCTACCCTAATGCTTTAAAACATTTTTTCTTTTCTTTTTTTTTTCCAACTTTTTTTGTTTCCTTTTTTTCTCTAACCATTTTTCCCATATGTTATTACTCACTTTGATCATGAAAATCCGCCCTTATTGAAAAAATGTTTTTGATACAATAACATCAGTAAAAATGACATAACATATTAAAATTAATATTATTATCTTTTAAAGATTATATAAAATTATTTTATCATATACAAGTAAAGCAATACCTTTTTGTAATTCAAACATTATAGAAAATGATTATTTTAATATAAATATAATGAACAAAATAGAAAAGGATAAATAAAATGATAAGAATATAACTATCAACTTAGAATTTACTTCTCTCACCACCCCTTCTGAACCAAACAACAATTATTAAAATATCTTCCCTACCCTCACCTCATAACCTCACCTACTTTTAATTAAACCTACCTCCCCTCTTCCACTTTTGAACCAAACAAGACCTAAGGGGGAATTATTATGTGATCAGAAAGAAGAGATATAAATATCCAAAGTTTGATACTAACTGAGAACATCGAATGATAAATTTTGGTATAAGAAATGATAATAAAATTATACTTTCCTAGTTAAATTCATTCTTCTAAACCTTCCTGTAATTTGCCCATACATAAACATGCGTACACGCTTCTGTATTGATGAGATGGACGTTAAAAGGTGATATGTAATAAGAGAAATATTTATATATTTTCAGAGTGTCATGTGATCCATATTTTCTTCAATAGAAATATTTCAATTATCTTTTTTGTGTTTTTTCCAATAGAAATATTTATATATTCTATATTTGTAAATATCTATTATAATGTGTTATGAAGAGAGAAATGAATAATTAAGAGAATTTTTTTTTATTAAGAGAATTTATATGATATCGAATAAAAAAAAAGGATAAAGAATAAGTAGAATAATTTTATTAGATGGGGGTATCAATAACATATCACTTTAAGACTATCTAAGCATTTTTTTTGGAGTAATGGATTCGGATTTCAAAACTACTATCATTAAAGCTAACTGTTGACTAAAGGAGGTCGTCACGTGGACGCTGTCCCCATATTTTGTTATTGTATCCCATATTTTGTTATTGTATCACACAAAATACCCATTGCGGACAACCTCATTCAAATTAGGTTTACTGCGTAAACTTGCTATGCAGATTTTGGATGATGAGTAATATTGCTTTGAAAATTTTAAAATTGAACAATATGACCTCTTATAATTAGAAAACTGATGTTGAATGTTTAAAACTTGATGTAGACCATTAACGTTGCTAATAATATAGGACAATATTGCTATATTTTAAAATTTTTAAGATAATATTATTCCTATAAAAATTTGTACGGTTACATTACCCTAAGAAAAAATTATAAGGGCAAATTTGCACCTTAACCCTTTAAATTAAAACTCAGACTATAATTTTTCATTGTCATAGCTTTTTCAATGATCTGAGGCTGTTTTGCAGATCTAAACTCTATGAAAAAAAACCGGAGAAATACGTATGCAGAGGTAGAAAGGATGCAACAACCAAGTTCTCAAACTTCAAAAAATGTAAAGAGCGGCATCTACTGAACATCAGCTTAATTGAAAAGAACACTGCAACTATAGATACAACACTTTAAAAATGACACAAGCAAGGTTGAACACTTCCTCAGCCTGGTTAGGAAAAGTGATGAGTGCTTTCAACTTATTAAATCTGAATCATACAGATTTAATTATAGATGGTCCATATCTGATTTTTTTTAAAACGATAATTTTTTATTAAAAATTATTATTTGAAAATATGATAGTTTAAAAATTAATTTTATTTTAGATTTTATACCCATTAAATAAATTTTTTTATAAAAATAAAAAAAATTAAAAAATTAGATCTAAACTATCGAAATCAAATTTGAATGGTCTAAATTTGATGGGTTGAGGGAGCTCATCACTTTTGATGAGCACCCTAACCAATTCCATCTCATCTTCAATCTCCGATCCAAATAATTAATGGAGGCACCTGTGTTAACCTTAATGGTGAAGCAAGGTCATTAATGAACGATCATTACTCTATATCCAAGACATATTACAAATAAATGTATTATTATGATATAGTGAAACAAACGCCACAAATATCATACAGATCCAGACCGGAGGAGGATTTGGATTTGGGAGGATGAATGCCCCATTTGGTAGTTTTTTATGTGAGTGGAAGTCAGTTATAAAACATGTTTTGTAGGATGATGGAAGTAAGATATAATTTTTAATTAAAATATATATTTATAAATGAAAATATCAAAATACCCTCCAACAAAAAAAAATCTCTTTTCCTTCCATAATGATGGGTACACTGCACGGCAAGGTCACCATGTGAAGCCACAGTAAAAAAACACACAAGTCTCACAAAAATACGACTAAAAGGAGCAAAAATCATCCTAGAATCAGTGAGCAACATGAAGATCCATTGTAGTTTTGCAGATCTAAGAAGATGACAGTGGACGACAGTTTCATGATGGCTGATGACGGTGGATGACAGTTTCACAGATCTAAGAAGGATGACGTTGGACGACAGTTTCACAAATCTAAGAAGGATGACGGTGGATAACAATTTCGCGACAGACGATGGTAGTTGTGCGCGACAGACGATGGTAGTTGTGCGCGACAGATCTAGTAGGAGAGCTCACAATCCAGACATTGATGACGCTCATAAGGTTAAATCTTTACATGAGAATGGGAGGGTCACTGGTCAAACCACCGTCCCATAAGAGAAGGAGGATCATCTATAAAGATCCGTTGCATTAGAGGGGATGGGTCGTGAGTGGTCATTGGTGACGTAGGCTGAGATCAACAGAGGTTGGTGGCTGATGGGAGGAGGAGAGGGCAAAATAGTCTAAGCTTTAGTTTCATGAAACTGAAACTTTGTTCTTTATGATAGGGCTGAGAATTGTGAGTTCCCACATTTGATGGAAGTGAGACTCTTATGGAACTGACTTCTATCCTACCAAACAAATCAAAATATTACTTTCAACCTCATTACATAAAAATATGAAATTAGTTACGAAATTACCGACGAAATTTTGGTTTGTCATAGAATTGTTATGGAATTTAATTACCAATGGAATTTTTGACAAAACTGGTTCAGTCCCTAAATTTATCGTCACAAATTGGGTTACCGATGGAATTTCCAATGGAAAATTTTGTGGGTAATTTTATCATGAAATATTCTATCGGTAATTTTATCATGGAACTTTTCGTGGGTAACTTTGCCACGGAATTTTCTGTGGCAAATTTATTTTTTTTCTAATAAATAATAATGTCACGTGTCACCTCCGCCAGCTACCACCTCACAGCCATGCTCCCGCCATGTGCCACCTCCATCAGTCGCCACCTCATAAATGGGCTCCTACCATTGTCACCTCTGCCAAGAGCTACGTGTTGCCACCTGATAAATCCACAATCTTGCTTCCTCTAGAAATCAAACCCTAGACTATCTGTGTGTATGCTCAAAAAATGATTTTGGGCTCAATCAGCCCAATTAGCCACGACGGTCCAATTGGCAATGATAGTCTAGGATGAGGTCTAGCAACAGTCCCTGTAACTGAGACTTGCCAGGAGCCTCACGCTTGTGACCAAAGTCAGCGACCGTCTACCCCTAGAGACACCAACGTTCGTCCCTTGGTCTACGACCGCCTCACGACCCCATGAATGTCGGCCAGACCGTTGTGATCCATGGATTCAGCGCCCACGCTACCTAGATCAACGGAGCAATATTACAACTGTTCAACGGCTAGCACATCATAAATTGATCTATTTATTTTGGCTAATCTGTAACGAGAAGAGGATCTAATCTAATTTGCTCATTAAGAATAACTCTTATTCTTCTACTGATTTCTCCCCCTCAATCACTGTACACTACCTCTAAACGTTAATAACAACCGTTAGCTCAGCTATCTTAATACCCTCTTTTCATCCTTGTATCAGGAACTGCACTACTAGTTTTACCTTATACTGCTGGTTCCACGAACTCCCTTTCGAAAGCATATTTCCCTGAAATTTGCACAAACACTGTGTATGCGTGTGATCCCTTGCTAGTTGAGCTGTGACGACCTTGTGTCTTCTAAAAGCATATTTATATATATATATATAATATTCTATTGTATAATAAATTATTTACATTTATAAATATACACACATATTTAACATATAGACATATACATAAAAAAATAAATTGAATGATAATTTTAATTATTGTGTTTATTATTTTATATATTTGCATTTTATTTTATATATAATATATTATTGAGTGGACAATAATTTTTATATATTTATATGATTATTAATTTCATAAGTTTTTTATTTAAAAAATATTGATTTTAATATAAAATTTATTACAAGTAAAATAAATATTAAATTTTAGCCATGAAATTACCGACGAAATTAGCCACAGAATTTTTCAGCCGATAATTTTCGTAGCTAATTCTGTGGCTAAAGAAACCCCTAATGCCCCATTTGGTACATTGGAACTAAAGCTAGAGAAGTGGAAGTGGAAGAGGAATCCACAGAATGGGTTATTTGGTGCATAGGGAGTCACTTCCATGGAAGTAACACTTCCACAATTTTGGGTTCCATGGCTTACCCTATGGAACTAGTCTCACTTCCATGGAAGTGAGATTTTCTTTCTATTATACCCTTCCTATTTTCTTCCATCATATCAAACATGTTTTAAAACTCACTTCCAGTATCAATTCCAGTTCCAGTTCCAGTTTCAGTTCCAATTCCACTTCCATTTCCAACAAAACCACTTCCATGTAACAAATGGGGCATAAGAAATTAGTCACATAATTTTTCAGTAGCTAATTCATTGGTAATCCATTAGAAATTCCATTGCAAAAATTTCATTAGTTAATTCCGTTCGAAATCTAATATTTTTTTGTGGTGCCTTAATTCCAGTTCCATATCTTTAAGTCCATTTGTTGACACATTTTCCTAAACAAACAAAACAAATATTAAATGATTGTCTCTTTCTCACTTCTCTTTCCTTTTATCTTTATTGGCTCCTATTTATTTCATTCCTCAAGATATTTTTTCACAAGAAAGAAAACACTAAATGATATCTCTCTATTTTTTCTATTACAATAAGCTTAGTTGACTTGTGTTTGGTTACTCTGTGCTTATGAATATACTCACAAATTGTTTACTAATAAATTTATCACATTGACAGTGAAATTGTGACCCACGAGTTTATAGGTTGTATGTTAATTCTTTACCAACTAGACCAACCTCTATTCGCTTATCTTCTCTATTTATGCATATCGATTGAAATCAGTTTTAGGATATTAAACATTGCTATATTTTAAGTATGCCTTTTTTGGTTGTATGAAATTAACTGTAAGCCAAATAATCCTATGTGAGCCATAAGTGATAAATTGAAAAAAAAAATTATATTCCATGTCTAATTATTTTTATTATTTTTTTCAACCACGTCTATGTGTCCAGGAATCTAATTAAAAACTTCTATTTGGTAAATAGGAGCCTTTAATTTTCTTAAGATTATAAGTCAAACTCACAAAAAACTTGAAACATAACAAGAAGATTATCTCTTAAGTCAAAAAATGATGATAATATTATATATTGTAGGGAGGAAAACCATATTCTCCAGGTATCACAAGAATTACTACTACAACAATAACAACGTTAATCTGAATATTAAAATAAATATTTTTAGTTATCAATAATTAAATAATCAACATTTTAAATCATTGTTTAATAAAATATTATTTTACTCCTAATATCACCCCTTCATATGTGTGTGTGAACTAAGCCCCACAAAATCTAAAGGTAGATAAGAACGAAATCTAAAAGTAGATGATGGAGAGTTAGCATACAATTTGCATGACGAGGATATATAGGATTTCAGGAATATAGATTTATATAAGAAAGAATCTTAAAGAAGAGGTATTGTGTATATAAATTTGAAAACAAATCTCAGAATTTGAACTTTTTGTTTAATGCATTACACACACACATATAATAAGAACAATTTTTATATTGAAATTCATAAACTGATCACAAAAATAATTTATGAAATTATAAATTGCATACGAAATTATAAAAGCCTATAAAAGTATTCTATATATTGAGGATTCAAATAATTTTTTTAAAAAATTAAGATGAGTAATTCTTTTTACATGAGATATGATTATACTTTGAGAACTTAGAATTAATTAATCTTAAGAAAAGTGGATGAAAATTATTACATTTTAATCAAATAATTGATTTAATTGAATGAAACAAAAGAATATGAAGTTATTTGGTAAAACTATGTGGGAAATATTATATTATTCGAGTCTGATACCATGTCAGAAATTAATCAAATATAGAAAAATCAAATACATTTGAGTCTGATACCATATAATACAAAGAAGCTTTTACATAGAAAAGTTATAAACTAATTACTAACCCTAAATCTAATCAAATATAATCCTAATATCTCATATATGAGATATGATGTAATATCAATACTTAATCATATTAAATCTCAAGATAATCATATTTAATCATAAAAGATAGTATATTACTTGCTACCATTTTAGGGCACTAGTATGGAAAATGTTGGATTCAAAATACAATGGGTAATGTAAAGTTTTCTCCAACAAAATAAGACAAATTGCTCACACTGCTTTAGTAAGAAAGGAGACCAAAAAAAGAAAAAAGATAAGCCAAATGATCAATAATTATTTAAACATGCTTAATAAAACCGAAAACATGACAAACGAGGGAAAAGAGAGAAAAATTGGTGAGAAGAAAGTAGTAACTACTAACTTGTGGAGATGAGGGACATAAAATTGAAGAGCATAAACCCAAATAGGAGAATCAGAGAAGAGAATGGATTTGTGAATTGATATTCATTGAATCTTCTATTCTTTTTGAAGGTGGATATAATCGATCACTGTTTGAAAACTAATGTGTTTTGCCCTTTGTGTTTTTTCAAAACTCTCTTCACAACTTGAGAGTGGGTAATGCTAATGTTCAATTTGTGATAGAGAACTAAAAATAATATCAGTTATGATTTTTTTTATAACTAAGTGATGTGGAGGTAATTTGACCCGATTTCTAAATCCCTATTTGTGTGATATAACCTAATTAATGATTTGTTAACTTTATTGTGCTGCAAAATTTAAAAATTTTACACTTATTTTGTTTTAAACTTAATTTCCTTCTATACCAAGCAAAGATTAGTCCTCATCTCAGCGTTGTTTGATTTTTTTTTCCGAACAAATTTTTGTTAAGAAAAATTTTATAACAATTTATTTTTTATTTAAATGTTTATAGAAACAAAAAAAATAGCAATCTGTTTTTAAAAACTAAAAATCTAAAACAATAGAATTAGACTGCGTGAATAAAAAGTCAGCCGGTGACAAGGAACATAGAGAACGTGAGGGAATTACGAGGGGCTCCATTCAATACGCAATTGATGCAACTGCCCAGAGTTATTGCAAGCAAGGATAATCTATTTCGGGTTTTTTTGGCCGTGTCCTTAATAGATGCTTTGAGATTATTTAGTGATAACAAGTTATATTTGAGTAGAATAAAGCGCCCCAAATAAACATCATGGGATATGCCTATTTATTTATCTCTTGACTGAAAATAGGAGAGCATGTTTGAAAAAGGATCTTATAATGTTTAGAATTGGGCCAAGAGGGTCTCTCTAAGGCCATCCTTTTTCTTATCACCGGAGTTATTTCAAAGTAAGCAGATTGATCTCAAATTGTGACAAAGAGGAAATAAGAGGTCCATCACATAAGAGAAGCACCCTGATCTCCATTTTTTCTTCTTATTCAAGAATTGATGATATTGAACTTATTAAATAAGACTACAAGTAAGCATTTATATAAGCAAACAATAAGTTAATAGGTTAACCCTAGAATTTAATCTACCATGTCTCATATGTATACTTTTTAAGATATTTACAAAATACTAATATAGCTAACATTTAAGTGGATTTTTGAAGGTCCGTTTTATAATAAACAAAGAGGAAGAAGAAGAGGTCCTTGTGCAAGAGAATGCAACATGATATCCTTTTTCCCTTCTTAGTAAAGGATTGATTGATGATATTGATCTTATTAAATAGGGGTACAAGTGATCATACAGGCAAATCACAAGCTAACAATTGAATCTAATCAAATATAATCATATCCTCGTTTCTTACTGCAGAATGTCTAGAAGGTTTTCAAAGAAAAGTGGGGTTCCTTCTTATAGGGACAATGGTGACTATCGGCCTGCAGGGCATCACACCAATAAGCCCTGCAGATTTGTGCAAAATGAAACTTGGAAGCGGTCCATGCCTTCTAAGAATGAATTGTTCAACAAACATAAAACGCATGCCAGAAGATCATCTAACACCAAACGCAATTCATCTCAAATTTGTATATACTGGATCAATGGGAATTGTGTACATGGGGATCATTGCTGGAACTTGCATTCCTGGTTTCAAGGGGATGGCTTTTTTGTGCTCACTAAGCTCCATCAACACAAGAAGCTATACCTATGTGATTCTCAGAGTTGCGTGTTAGAAATTGAAGGAACAATAATATTCCACTTAGTAAATGAGAGTACAAGCAAGCATTTATATAGACAAATCATAAGCTGATACCTAACCTTATAATAGAATCAAATATGATCATAATATCTCAGTACAATATCAAAAAACATTAATATAGATATAATATTTATATTAAATCTGAACACTAGGTATCTCTCCTAACTTTTGAGTACTAAAATTTTAATTATCACTGCAGATTGTCACTGGGATTATACTTCCAGATGGATCCGATAAGCTTTTTTCTTTCAACACTGATGGGACTTTTCGGGTGTGGGACTGTCATACCGGTCAATGTGTTAATACTATAAATCTGGGTGATGAAGCAAGGTGTTTGATTAGTATGGATTCATGGGTTTTGGCTAGCATAAGGAATGCCATTAAGGCATTGAACATTCAAACGGGTGCTAAGATCACTCTTGATGGACCTAAGGGTTTTGTGCTTTCCATGGCCTTTTGCAACAATAACTATTTGCTGGAGCCATGGTAATTTTTTATTCAATGATTTATTGACTTCCTTTGCTTACCAGATTGATATTATATCTTTTGATATTTGATCTAATATGTTATCTTCTTTATGGTGTGTGTTTATGTGTGTTGTCCCCACCGTAGGAAACGATTTGGGCTGCCACTGAGAAAGAAACTTTAGAAGTGGTACACACACCATGAAGATAATATGAGTTCTTTTGTATAAATTGTGTATATTGCCAACTTGGAATTGCATTTTAGAGTTTAATTATATCCTAAATGACTATTGGTGTTGAAGTGCGCTACTTATGCGTGCTTTGTTGCCCCTCCTAGCCGACTGTAGTTGGTCTACATGTCATGTTTTGTAATTGGGTAAAAGGGTAAAAAGTTATCTGAAAGCTTTTGCGAATGGACTCTAGATACACGGAAGTTATTAGGGAGTTATTTTGAATCTGAAAGTTATAAAATGAGGCATTTTTGACCCCACAGTTAAAAATGTTAACTTTGGGTTATTTTTACCTTTTGTAACTTTACAAAAAAGTTGCAGTACCTCAAGCCCTTGATATAAGGGTAAATAAATAATTTGGGGATGTTCATGAACGAAAAAGAAATTATGGGCATATTGGTCCTTGCGTTTTGCAGCCTTCACACGAAAGTTATGTTGTTAGAAATGACTCTAATATAGGTTTGGTGATCACATTACAGGGTTTGGTCAGCATGAATAGGATGAAAGATGCAAATGGAAAACCTGTATTGTTTTGTTCAAGCAACAACCATTCAGTTGGGCTATATGAAATGCCAACGTGAGTATATATACTTCATATTTGCATTTTTTTAGTTTAATATCAAGGGGGAATTACTATGAGGTTCAAGAAATGAATTTAATTATTAAAAAGTTTGAATGACAAGATGGGAGTTTGAATTTGTTACAATTTTTTTTACTGAAACTTATCATTACTTGTTTCTCAGTTGTTATTAGACATTTAGGTAATTAAATCACGGGAGAATCACAATTAAATTGTAACTAAGGCATATGATATTCGATAAGTCTCAAGGACACTTGTCAATGAACTACTTTCACTTGCCATTGATAGGTCATTAGGAGTTATCGACAAGTTCCAAGTCCCACAATTAAAGCCTAATAGTGATACTTTAAATCTTTTCTTCCTTGAGTTGATAATTCCCCGATTATCATATCTTATCAGAACTTAAAATTGTTGTTCATTTTTTGTTTAGATTTTCTCCAAGAGGAAGATTATTCTCAAAACATGAGATTAGAGTAATAGAGAAGGTCCTAATGGACTCTTTTTCACTAGAGATAGCACTGGTTTGATCACAGTCTGTAAATGGCTTCCATGAAGATTCACAAGATTATTTGCTTTTTAACTTTTAGCCTTGTAACATGTGTGTTTCAAATTTTGCTTGTATAACGATATATACATACATTTAATTCCAATTTTCACTGTTCATTATGAAAATGACCATAGGCATATCAACAATTGTGGGTGAAAATTGTAAAGATTCTTTCCTATTTGTATTCTAAAATTTTTAATAATAATTTTGTTTAAATTTGTATAGATTTATCTTAATTAGCAATTGTGATTACATCTGTTTATAGAAAAGCTCTCTTCTTGATATGCACACAACACTTTTTTCTAACATATTTCTCTTTAATTGCCTCATTAAGCCTCTCGCATGTGAAAGAAACGTTTTTAAAATATTTAACCTCGTCAAAAAAAAGTTATGTGGGTTGGTTCACTTCAATTTCCATATTTATACGGATTTGATAATAAAGATTTCTGGAAAATATCAAACTCTATAAAACATGATTATTTACAAAAAGAAAGTATTTTGGAGTCAATACATTCGTTTCTTAATTTTATTTTATTCATTAACTTTACCTCATAGTGCACTTTTAATCTTAGTTTCATTTTTTTCATTTAACCATTAAAAAAGAAAGTAGTTTTTCATTTAACTTTACCCCAGAGCAAAACAAGCTTCATACATCTATAATCTATAACAATCTTTGACAATAACTAGTTCAATGAGTCAAGAGTATTTGGTAATAAGATCAATTATAATGAATGCTGAAAACTAGAACCCATGTTCTTGAATATTTGCAACTCTTAAATTTCATTTACTTTAATTCTATTTATCAGCCACACCTAATATATTTTATATGTATTAAGGAAAACCTTAAATTTCATTAATTCTGTTTAAAATTTAACAACTTTACTACCTTATCCTCTTTTAAAACAAAGTCAGCACAATAATTAATAAATTGTAAGATTTTACGTTTATAAGCAATTTAATGAGGTGAACTGTAAATATAATTAAAAAAAAGATTATTTCCTCCTACTCTCTAAAGATGACTATATGTCTGATTTTTAAATTTATAACAAACACCATCATTATGTATAAATAAATCACGTGCATGTGGCTAAATTTAGAACGCCGAAATAAAGTGAGTGTATTAATTTATGAAAACAAGTTAAAAGTGAGAGAGACGACAAACGATAGAATAGTAGCTACGGCACTTACCAATACCTTCGCGAGTATGTTTGACAACCATTTCTGAAAAGCACTTTCACATAAGTTGAGACAAAATTCTCTCACACATTTATCTTAGATTGTGTGAAATCATTTTTCAAAAGTTGTTCCCAAACATATCTAATCTCACCTATCTGTTTTGACGGTAATGATGAAAGGCAAATTAAACCTGAAAAAATACTGCTATGACCATTTACTGGAAAATGAAAATTTAATTAATCAAATTCAACTAAATTAATCAATGAGATTAAAGCCATGACCATAAACTTGCGTGGTCGTTGAGATTGGATTGGAACGGAGAAAATGGGGTGAAATGGAAGATAAGCTTCTGCTAAAGGGAATCCCATTGTGAGATTTCTTGCCTTTTATGTTTGTTTGTACTTGATGCAGTTTGGGATAAAGCTTGATTCTGTTTTGCCATATTCTCGAGTCTTATTATCCATTTCTGAAATTTGAGGTCATGATGTCTGTTTCAGAGGTAGCTGCTAGCTGGGTTTCTGATCAGTGTCTTCCATTTTGTTTATTGGTGATTTTTTTTTTTAAATCGTTACCTCTCAACAGATCAGACTTTTCAGAATTCTTCAATCCCTTCTTTATAATGCTTTCTGGTTCCTCCTCGCGTGTCTGTCGTGTCTTGTACTCCTTGTTTTTCATTGACCCCTCTAAGGTCTGAATGCCATGGTTTCCTAGAGTGTCAGAGCCAGCGTCTCAGAACACAACGTATATTGTAAGGTTTTAGAACATACCTGAGACGCGATAAGATGTTCACGGTACCCACACAACCGGATCACGTAGTACGGATGCGATTATCTTTTACAGCAGTAACACAGAGATGGAGAAAGTCTCTTACATCAAAGGAAACGAAAAGAAAATGAAAAGACTTCTTCTTCTAGATCCTGTTCTAAATCAGCTTCAGGTACATCTACTTGAATGTGATCATCCAAGTATTCATAAATCACAGATTCGTACTCATACGTTCCAGTGCTCTTTGAAGAATTTGACATCTTTGTAACCTAAATAAAATTAAATAACTTAGATTATTATTTAATTACGCAAATAATCTTCAAAGTGCACTGAAATCTTCATTAAAATAGATCTGATTTGCCATTAAAAATAGGCAAATGATATACCAAACTCAAGATCTCGAATTTACAAAATTTTAGAAACAAACCGCAGCTCATTTGGACCAATTACACGCCTACACGTGCCCCGAGAAGGAAAAAATTACTTAAAAATGAAAAATTCATTTATTTCCCACTCTCGATGACGGCGCGTGTAGGAAGACGTTTGCTGCACACGCCATCCCGTTGCTCTTTACGCGCCGAGAGCCTGTTGGTGGACCTGTCAGAAGTCACTTCTGACTTGCCACGTGTCCTCACGCGCCAAGTGGCAGATTGCAAAATTTTTTTTTAATTACTCTGCCTTCTTGGTTTTTTTTTAAAATTGGACTCGGGTTGGACCAACCTGATCCAACCTAGTTTGTTTGGATCGGGTTGGTCTGACCCAATCTATTTTTTTTTTTGGAAAAACTCTGATTTGGGCCGCCGAGCCCAAATACCAATTTTTTTTGTGTTTGGGCCTCCGAAGCCCAACCGCATATAATTAATTTTTTTTTTGTGTTTTGGGCCACCGAAGCCCAACAACATATAATTTTTTTCTTTTTTTAATGTGAACGTTGAAACGACGCCGTTTTCCATCTGTACGGTCGTCGTCTTCCTCCAGCCGGGTCGCTCCAGACCCGGTTGGATCAACGAGTAGGGTCCGTCGGACCCGAACCTTCTCTCCTCCTTATCTTGGCCGTCCGACGTCCGTTTTCAGCGTTCTTGGTGTCGTTTTTCTCGTTTTTTCGTGCTCTATGCAATGGGATATATATCTAAGCTTAAATATTACATTTTCAAATGACCCATTTTAAAAAACCTCTACTGTGCTTTACGAATCTGTCTCGTATTACGTTTTTCTCACTAAAACAAACTCTATGGAAGGTTTTTCGGGTTGAAATCATTCATAGAACATGTTTATTTCATCAGAGAGCATTGTAATAACTAGAATAAAAAAAATAGGCTACTGCATTTTTCTGTCCCAAAGGCATACACGCATACGACAGCCCAATATGTACAATTTCACAGCCACAGAAACATTAACACATGCTCTGATACCACTGTAAGGTTTTAGAACATACCTGAGACACGATAAGATGTTCACAGTACCCACACAACCGGATCACGTAGTACGGATGCGATTATCTTCCATAGCAGTAACATAGAGATGGAGAAAGTCTCTTACATCAAAGGAAACGAAAAGAAAATCTTTCTTCGTAAAAAGGGATGTCTCACCTTTCTGACCACTGCCTTTTTTCCCTATTTAATAATTAAGGAGTGGCAGTTTTGTTTTTGTTTTAAAATTCAAAAACCATGTCTTACGGTTTCCAAACCGTTCCCTCCTTTTTATTTGTATAATATTTAATTACATTGGGGAATTTTCCTTTTATTAATCCTATTCTTTTGATTATTATACTCTTTACCCAGATTAATGGGTTGGGCCTAATCCACCATGGGTGGACTAGCCCAATTTTCTAACATATATAACCCATCACAAGGATAGAGGAGAGAGAAGGGATGCAGGTTCATCTGAGAGCTAGAGAGATGCTGGGATAAAATGGAAGGAAAGATGAGATCCCGTTGCTAAGATTTCTTACTTTTTGGGGAGTGCTTTGGCAAATTTGGAGCAAAGCACGATTTCTTTTTCGATTTTCTTCACACTTTTGACGGAATGATTGTGCTCTGAGGAGTAATAGGCTGTTGCTGATCAAATTTACCATCTAGCCTCTTGGCATGCTTTTGATCTCGTGAACAGATCAGTTTTACCAAAATTCTTCAATCCCTTTTGAAGCTGCTGTTCCTTGAGTTTTAGTTCCAATCGCAGCTTCCTCATTCTTCTCTCTTCTTCTTTTCCCCTTCAAACTATAGAATATGCCATGGTTGATCATTAGCTGTGTGTGATTTTTGTTTTTGTTTTTGTTTTTTTTTTTGTTTCTCACCCTCAGGATCTACTGTTTAGATTTTAAGTCCAGAAATAGCATGTGATAGAGGGCATTCTATCTAGCTTGTTGACATTATCTTTTGATTGTCCCCTCAGACTTTGCTGTCTAGTAACAGAACCACGTATTTTGGTTTCACATTTTCTATTTCCACTTTTCTTCACAGTTACTGCTGATATTGAATTTTAGAAGCTGCTGATACAAGGCTATGCACTTGGATTTTGGAGATAAGTCCAACTGGGCAGGTAATACATCATTGGTGTGGGAGCTCTTTAGGCAGGAGACTTGGATTTTCTCGTATATCAATATCTATCTTTTCTAATTCAATAATTTGATATTAGGTACAAAAACAACAGAAAGGGGCTAAAAGGCCTCAAAGTAGAGCAAGACTGGTGGTCGAAATCCGTAAACTAACAGTCTGGGTCGGATCCATTCCCAGGCCTTTGCCATAACAAAACCAGCTGCGCTCTTGTTATTAGCTGGAATCATGGCAACTCTGTTACATTCTGAGTCCAGGCGCTTATATTCTTGGTTGTGGGATAGCCACATTAGCCCAAAGAACTCATAAGGGCTTCAGGAGAACCTTACAGGTTTGACATTTTCCGCTATGCCTGGTCTCTCTACCATTGTTACACAACGTCTTGTTTTCAGCAATTTTTGTGTCATAAAGGTGATGTTAGCTATTTCAGCCGAACCTATTATCATGTCGGTTGAGAATAATGCCATATGAATTGTTATAGATTTTTATCCTTGAGAATTTTCATTTGTCGAGGATGGAGAATGTGGGGAGGCATCGACATGGAAATATATTACCCCATGCTACTTGCATGCCTGCCTTATGAAAATTGTGAACACATCTAATAACTAGGCATCATGTGATTTTAACTATTTTATGAGCTTGACAACTTCAAAGTCTTTAGTAGTTGCAGCAAATGTTTACATGGTTACCAATTTGAAAATGTCAAGCGTTTGAACTTTGAAGTAAAACCCAAGCGAATGTTCTCAAACCTCATGCAAAGTTTAGAGATCAAGATTCATACGATCCATAATCAGATCACAGTTAAGAAGTGTAACATTAATTGGATTAAAAAATTGTGCCAAACAGGATGCCAAGCATTGTGGGAGGAATCCCTCACTTACTCTCATTTCCCTCATTCAAGGCTATAGATGCTCTTTAGTTGAATATTGTTGAAGTATATTGAATCTGAAATCCAAATCCATTCTATCAGATAATATATCTGCAAAAATAAAAGTCACGTTTTTGCATGACTAGGGACCTTGAATCAAATGCATGATTGATGATGGAGAGTTTCAAGTGAATGACTTAAAAATAAGACACGACAAGAAAATGAAATGCCAAACAAATAAGAACAATATACTATTAGCACGTTATTGGAATCAATTTGAGACACCAAAAAAAAAAAAAAAAAAAGACGATCATAAGCACTAAACCATGGAGAACCAATCACATCGTTCAAATAATTAATCACCCAAGTGAATTAGTATCACAGCCAGATTGTCTTAAATGACTGCTGATTATTCTACCCAAAGAATCCAATATAATTATAGGAACAACGGATTAGATTTAATTATGTAGTTTCTGTCAAAATCAAATATTTAAAGGAGTGTACAGTTAGAAATTACTTGCTGATCTCTGCTTGTTTCCCAAAATCAAGCTTACGAAATAAGCCTAAACAAAGGCGCATCAAAAGCAAAAAGTCCAAGGCTTGTTGAGAAATTTCATTATAAACTTTTTTAGATCAAAATTTGGCAAACAGATGCACTGAAAAAGTAGATAACCTAATATCAAAAATAAGGATTACAATATTAAGATATCAATCACTCAATTTCATCTTTAGCACCATTAGGCTGCATGAGCTACAGCACCATAAGCCTCCCATTGCCAATATCCTTACCCTCTACACGAAATCATGGCTTACAAGGTCCTCGAGGACGCTATGGACTTGCCATTGGCTGCCAACGACGGTGATGGTGACCAGCACAGTGGATGAGAAACAGTATCTTGCTCTTGGAGTCAATCGTTTTTTAATTATTAGCATGAGCCTAATCTTTTTAATCAATGAGGGTATGATGGTAATTTCACAATTTGCTTCTGTTACCCACAAGTCCCTTGGTACTTGTTATTTATTTTATCATTTCTTAGGACCTCTCAGTAATAATTTCTGTTGTTTGTGACCTAAGCGTAAATTTCCATCGTATATTCAAATAAGGTAGCTAATAATGGTACTCGAATAAGGACGAAGCATATTAAAGAATCACTACATCGGAATGTGAGAAATATATTGAGGTGATTAGCGGACGTTGCTGTATTTGTTTATTAACATATTATGTCCAAGAAAGAGGAAGCTTTGTTGCATGTAGCAAGCATCAAATGGGAAAATGTATAGTTCACCCACTAAACTACTTTATCAACATAAGCATTAAATGTACTCAAAACGTTCACAAGAGTGCTACAATGCGAAGATTTGGATACAACGGTTAGATGCAATTCTAACAGATATATCAAGACCAACCAACTATAAAAGGAGATGTGCTGATGAAGAATAAATAATAGATACTGATTATGTTGTGAATATTTGTAAAGAGCTTATACTACACACAGAGAGAAGCTCCACCTTCTCTCTAGAATCTGTTCATTGATCCTTCATCGGAGAGCTCGTCTCTCTCAACTCTAGTTGCTATTTATCACAATCATTGCTTCTCACCTTGCCGTCCACCGTTCTGTCGACGTCAACTGCTCACCATTGTCCAACATATTTGGTCCATGCCCATCAAAATCTGAATATAAAGCTTTCATTTTTTTTCCCTAATACTCCATATAAAAAATCATTGGAAGGGCCAAACTAGAGACATTTTTAAAATATAGGAATTAAATAGTAAAATGATTAAAACTATATGGATTGAGTTATGACAAGTTAAAGTTTAGAGTTTGAGTTACAACTCAGTTAAGACTTAGGAGACTAAGTTGCACTGAGTTCAGGAATTAGGTTATAATCGAATTAAAACTACAATTAATATAACATTATTTTTCACATAAGAAAAGAAAATATCTCTCCAAATATAATGTTTGATATGATAAAAACATATAGAAAGTACAGTAAGAATAGACATTGATGGAAGATAACCTTAACGTACACCTACTCCCTCCCTAAACAACTCCCACGTATTAAAATTGTTAAGATTGAACGGATGCCTTCCTAATGATAATTACAAAAAAGTTTTCATGTATCACTAAAGTATCATGTATCGGTTCAAGGGCAATATGGACCTTTACCGGAGAAGAGGAATCTAGGAGTCGGAGAGCAGCGAGTCTCTCCCTCAGCCCCCTCCCTTCTTCCACTGCCGATCAACAAATCCCTTGAACCTTTTAGAATGGAAAATGATCAAAAGGGGGTGAATTGGTCAATTTAAAATTTATGCTTTAAAAATACAATTAAGAGATATAGAAACAGAGATTAGAAAGATGTCACTAAAGACTTAGAGTAGAGAAGGAGAGGTGATCAACATAGCTATATATTCTAGTCCTTTTGACCTATGTCTAGTTCCCATTACACTTACAAAATTTTAAATCCACTATGTTTCCAAGATTAATGGGTTCTTGGTATCATTACAAGGTGAAGATCACACTCTCCCTTACTAGCTCACGCACAGGTGAAGATCACTCTTCCCCTTAATCACTATAACACTACAACCCTTCAAGATTCCACAATCTTGAATAACTCTTTGAAGAATAATAAGATTGATATAATAAATTCTTTCACAAAAATGAAATGCTAAACTTTGAAGTATAAATGCATGTGAGAATATAACAAAGGAAGTAGATAATAGACAAGCTTGTTTCAATAAATTTCAACTTGTAGGTTGTTGTAGTAGTCCTTCCGTCTTCAATGCTTTTCTATTTATAGATGAATTGTCATTAATGTCAGTTAGAGATAATCATCTTTCCGTTACTCTCAGCTTCATCATTCAAACATTCGGCATTAATTGCTTTGACATAAAGCAGGGTGGTCGTTGACAAGGGTTAATTCATTGAGCATGAACACTGGTGATGAGTTCAAAGACCCATACCTTGTTGGTCAACGAATTGGATAAGCATTTACGAGAGCAATTGAGGTTTGTTACAGTTAAGCATGATTTAGGAAAAGTTTCTCATAAAGTCAATGCTTTTCTCTTTTGATACAAAAGTAGTTTAAATTTGATAAAGTTATTCACGAGTGAATTTTGAGTGCCTTGAGTGATTTCTCAAATCACTTTTAGTGTTTACAAGTGAGAGTGAAAGTTGTGAGTTTTGTAAAAGATATTTGAAAACTAACTTGAATGAAGAATAAATGACTCGAGTGATAAGAGTTTTCACAACTTAACTTCCTTGGTGACTAGAGTGAACGTGAAAGTGAGAGTTTAAAGCCGCCTTCACTTGTTGCCTATCTCGAGTGAAAGTGAAAGTGGGAGTGAAAATTATCTATCACTCAGTGGAATCTGGTTCACTCGATTGATAAGCCATTTCACTCATAGGCTCACTCTAATGAGTCAAGAAAGTTACCAAGTGAGGGTTCTTAACTTGAGTGACTAATAGCTAACTTGAGTGATACACTTTGAAATTTTTTTACTTGACTTGAGTGACTCTGAAAGTGAGAGTATAAAGCTTTAATTTTTGAAATTGACTCTAGTGAAAACATTATAACTTGAGTGATCAAAACTTTTTCTCAAAAATATTTTCCAAATTATTGAACATCATAACTCAAGTGATCATGAAAGAATTATTATTTTTTTACAAAACAATATGCTGAATTCAACTTTTGATTTAATTCCTGCAAAACCAAAAACATTTTTGTTATAATCAAAACATGAATATTAATAGAACCGTTGTACATCTCCTTCTTCATGGCCATCCTCTACATTCAATACTCAACAAAATTTGATTGCATATTTAGATCTCTCTTGTCCCAAATTAGGAAACATGCAAGATTTTAATGTGGTTGTTGCTGTAGATCTACTGTGATCTACCCCTTTCATCTACTCCTTTTCTTCGCGTACAACCATAAAGCTCTGGAATGGTTTGTCTCTCTGGTCATAGTTACTTCCTCTCTCTCTCTCTCTCCCCCTCTCTCTACCTTCCCCATTGATTGGTCATCCAAGCTAATTCCTCCCTCCACTGTCACAATCCTAGATCTCCTCTCCTTATTTTTTCACCTCCCTCATCTCACTATTTCGATTGCTTCTTGTTGTCTTCTCCAATTTCATCAATCAATTCTCCTCTCCAACCGCTCTTTACCTTCCTTTGTTATTCCACTAGACTCCTCCCTCTCCCACATTCATCCTAGATCTTGTCATCTTTTCAGTCTCCTCGTGTTAGATACTCTTGGTTGGGTTTTCTTGTTGCACTTGATTTATTTGCTATCTAATTTGAATCTTTAGGAGTTTTTGCTTCTCACTGTGGAAGATTGATGATATGTCTCCCTTACATGCATGCAATATATCTTCATCTAACAGTAGTAACTTTGTCTTTGCAGAGGTGATTGATGAGCGAAAACTTCACTCAGCAAAATTACAATCTCTGATCAAAGTTCATTGGAAGTTGCAAGGTTTAGTTTTAGTAGTTCAACAGTCTAATGATTGTTTTATTCTTTTTTTTCCCAATTCATGGATTATGATTTTACAAGGCTCATGGACGTTGCAAGGATATTATATTACACTAATTCCATGGAAAACAAACATTACCTTGATAAACACATATGCTCATCTCTCTCTTGTTTGGATTCAGATTCAAGGCTTACCTTTAAGATATTATAATATGGAAACATGTTATATTGGAAAGCAATTTGGTAAATTTATCAGATATGATGACAAGAGTCATTTCATAACCATGGTTTGTGCCTCCAAGTTTGTCTTTTAGAGGTTGGGAAAAATTTTGTTGATCTAAATAAATTTCAACTGCTCAATAACCAGATTTTAAAAGTGTCCATGTTGTTGGAACAAGTAGGAAGAGTGTCCTCCTCTTGTATGGGTATTGGACATGTTGCTAAATATTGTAAAATTACTTCCAATCTTTTGCCTCAAGTTGTAGTTTCTGTTGTGCGTTCTTGTTTTGCTAGTGTTAACTATAATTGTTTTTTTTGTTTTTATATTTCTACTGCTCATGTGATTGGGGTAAGGATATTTGAATGTACTTGTCCTCAAAAGGTCTTAGGAGAGAATATTATCATAAAATAATGTTGATCACAACATGAAGATGTGAAAGATAGGCACACATACAAGTGAAAAGGTGAATTTTTAGAGTGGTAAGCAAAGCTAGTAAAAGGATTAAAGTAAAGGAACTTGAAGGTTCTTTCTTCAAAGTTGGTTGTAATCATGAAACTAGTGAAAGGAAGTACATGGTCTCTGAACATTTTCTTCTTGTTGCAAGCAAAAAACGTAAATTTCATACTGAACAACCCCTTGCTACTCTGCATTTCAAAAGGGCTAAATCTATTTTAAAAGATGCATATGTTTTGGGGTTTACTATATTTTCCATTGATGCCCATGCTTTACCAAAACAGTCAACCCAACTCACATGTGGAAGTATTAAGGATAGGGATGTTGATGGTTGCTTGAATAAAAGTGGTACAAAGCAATTGGAGTGAGAAGATGATAATGTTCTTTGCAAGATTTATGTTACCTATGTGAATCACATATTAGGTTTTGGTGAATTTTCCTATAAAAAACCGCTAGAAAATCCAATTAGGTTGAAGAGGGGCAACTATAGCTCAGGTGATACTATGGTGGAACTAAGGGTTGAAAAATCACCTAAAAGCTTTGTCTATGTTCTTGGTTTTTATTTTTTGCAAGTCCTAGAGTCTAAATTCTAGTTCAGTTACATAAATAAGTACATCCTTGGTGGAACTTCTGAGTATTGTCAATGCTTGCACTATTGGCCTCCTCATTCTAAGTTGAAATCATGCTCGTCACTTTCAAACCCATTTTGGGTAGGTGCTCGTTATTCCTCTTTCAAAAGAGAAGTTGGTGGCATAATCTTCTTTATCAACTATTTGTTGATCCAGTTCTCAGTATGTAGCGTTGCAGTATGAGGAGTCTAGGTTAATTGTCTTTTTCTTTGGTACATGCTTGTGCCTTTTTTCTTTTATCATCTATGTTTTTTTGCATCTTGGGTTTCTAGGTTCTATGTTGTAGTGTTCTAGTTGATGGAGCCGTTTACTTATGTATCATTTTATCTTTCTAATGAAATTTAATTTTTTACATACTACGCACAGACTATGTACATTGAACTTAAGATTTATCATATCTATTTTTTGAAGGAATACATATTGAGTTTAGCTGATTATCATAATCTATTCTATTTAGACAACATATTGTAAAGGTGATTGTTGCTTGGATTAAGATAGGTGATCTTAACTCCTGGGTTGTCATCTTACAAGTAGTAAGGGGAAGTGAAAGGTTCACAAGTCTTATTGGACCATGGCTCATAAGTACCTACTTGATAAACTTGTGGGTTATAAAGGTTTTTCGACTACCGATAACTTTCCAATTTTAGTATATTTGAGATACATTTTTGACATATTTGGAGAGTTATCAATATAATTTAAAAGATTTTGACTTTAAAATCGCAA
Organism: Vachellia collinsii; assembly: GCA_006871305.1. NCBI lineage: Eukaryota > Viridiplantae > Streptophyta > Magnoliopsida > Fabales > Fabaceae > Vachellia > Vachellia collinsii. The sequence goes on from QFDD01000729.1 coordinate 23,727, forward strand.
ATCTATGAAATGGTGCATTATCTTAGGAATTCATTAAATCATAGCTGATGATAATAACAATTTAAAGTTTTTAGGGATTTTTATTTTAGTTTTATTCTGTTTACTTTTATTTTTTTTATTTTTTTATTTTTTAGGAAGTAATGGAAAGATTAAAAGGGAAAAAAAGGGAATGAGCAGGGGCAGTTTTGGCATGAGGATCAACACTTTATATAAAGAAGCCTGACGCAAGACACATGCGCGCACGAAGAAAGACACAACGCACATGCAGAGAGTAGGAGTTACGATTCAGAAAAGATAGAGAAGGGATTAGGAGAGAAGGCGCACGCAGTTGAGATCAACGACTTCATCTCTCTGACTATTTTCTTGTTCTTTATGCTTTTCTTGAATTTGAACATTATTATTATGGATTTGAATAAAATCATGTGTGGATAATTTTTCTTAGATCTAGAGCAACTATGAATTGATTTAAGGATTTGAGTATGTTTGAACCATTTATTTATTTTTAATTTTAATTGTGTTTATTAGGTTCAAATCTTATTGTCTACTTAGCACTTGATCAACATTAAGTACTAATGTGTGGAATTTATATTAACCTTGGGAGAGAGATCTAAATTGAACCTTTAAATTGAGTAATGTGATAGTAGAATTTATTCTAATTTGCCTTTAGGATAGGAATATACCTACGAGACTCATATTATCATATTAGAGTGAAATTGTTCAAGTTAATGCCTCTTGAATAACTATATAAGGAATAATAGTTTTATTTGAGAGAGGGTGTAGGTGATTATGAGACACTACATCTATTTAGACTCTAGATTAACAAGTTAAAATTTAAATATATTTATTTGGGTAATTACATGCTCTAAAACTTAAAGAAGGAATTAACCATTCTAGGTTGCTTATGTTAATTAATATTTTCTAAAGCATTAAAATCAATATTTTATTTCATTTGAATTTATATTTTCATTATTTGTATTTTGATTCGCTCAACTTAAACAAAATTTAGATTTCTAGTGCCTATAACCTATTAAATTGAGTCTTTGTGGAATCAACTTTAATTTACCATATATTACTTTCATGATCCTTACACTTGCCGTGCATAATTAAATTTTGGTAGCATCAACTACTAGGTTAGACTTGAGGGATTTAGTGGATTGAGAAATCCTAGGAGGTGCCCAGGGGCTACGTAGGTTTGTGGAGACTAAACTAGGATAAGATTTCTTGTTTATTTTATTATGGTGATGTATCTCTAACTTATTATTGTTGTTAATTACTTAAATATATATAACACCCAATTCACCCCCTCATGGGTGTATTCTACCACTAACAATTTTAAGGTGTTGATTGAGGTTTAGGAGCATTAAGGCTAGATTATGGATTGATTTTGGATTTTTTTTAAGTCATGTTCCGTGACAAAAGGTGTTATTTATCATGACATAGATTGGCTTAAATAAGGGTCTTTGTGGTGAAGCCATGGCGAATAGCAGAATGATTAACTTAGAGAAAGGTCTCATGTCTCTGGATTGTTTTTCATGGTGAACATTTTGAAATTCCAAATTATCACACCTTCATGTTTTTCGTTGCAATGAATGCATCATAGTTAGTTTTTCAAAGTTGGTTCAGATATGATTTTCTAAATTTTGGAGAATGAGGAGGCATAGAGCTTTACTAGGATTTGTAGAAATTGACCATGGGGAATGTTTTTGAGCTTCCAAATATCAAAGTAAGTGATGCTATCTTGATTTTCTCTCTTTTATACCTTGATTTTCATTTTTTTAGGTTGGAAATTTAGGGTTCTTGAATATTTTGAAATAGGTTATGATTGCACTGAACATTTTGGGATTTAATGAATTTTTGTGGACAATAATAATTGTTTAATCAATTTGATTTTGTTAAATTTAGAATTATATGTGATTGAGTTTAGGGGTTGATGAAATTTGTGGGGTTTTTTAGAAATAGATAATGTAATGGTTTAAAGAGTGTTTTGGTGATTGGGTTATATTTATACAAGATAGATTAGAGATTTAACCAATTTAAATTGTTGATTTTGATTGATTATCACACATGGATATGTTGGAGGCGACACTTGGGTTGTGGAATTCAGCAAATGGATATAAATGATTCAGATTGGAATTGATTAATGGTTCAAGTGAATTCTTTGAGTTGAAGATATATTGATTATATAGATAGGATTTGAGGAAGTGGATTGTGGTTAAAGGGTTGGATGGTTAAGTGTTAACCTATAGGATCTCATGTCTTTTCATCATATTTCCTTTGAGTTTTGTAACCTTTTTTATACGTTTGTGCATATTTTTGCTCTCATCCTTGATAATTATGGTCTTATAGAGTTTATTATTTTGCAAGGTATATTTTGGCATGAGAAGTAGGTGTTTTAAACTATTTGGAAATGTCTTGAAAGCATTTAAAGACCAAAGTTGATTTACAAACACATTAGGAAATCAAGGAGGAACAAAATGAGGCTAAACTATGGGCAAAGCACTTCATTTGAGATAAAAGAACTCATCTTTCTAGAAGTAAAATGAGCTGTAGTGTACTATACTTTGGTTGCAACTTAACTGAAACAAAGGACAATCGAGTTGTGATGCACTTTATTTTGGCCATAGCCTACTTCCAAATAGGGCAAACTTTGTCACAGTTCAAAACAGAACCATCACAATACAGTCGCTAATAGTAAACACATAGCACCAGTAATGCAGAAAAAATCAAGGGTTTCAATCAAGTTACGGTTCTAACTCATCTTTAGCCGTCATTCTAGACTTCTTGAGAGAATTTTGTAGCTTGAGGCTGCTAGAGCTTAGTTATTCAAGTGAAGATTGAGCTAAGAGTTGAAGATTTGAAGAGATTCAAACTTCTCTTGGTTTTTCTTCTTCATCTTCCATTCCTTTATCATTTATCATTATTGTGCTGGTTTATTTTTGTATTTTCCCATAGGTTTTCTGGATATGTGTTGCTAAAACTTTGATTCTAGGATTATTTTAAACTCTTGTATGGATTAAGTGCTCATTTCCCCTTTATATTTGTGGTTAATGATATGATGATGGAGATTTTACTCCATGCTTAATGCTTCTTGTTGATTGGCCACCAATAGGATTGTTGGGTTCACTTGATTAATGCTTGAAAGAGCTAAATTGAGTATAGACCTTAAGTTTAGTTGTGAGTTGAATGGATAATTTTGTTAATAAGATAGATATATATTCATTAACCTCACATAGTCATATAGGGTTTGCAATGAAAATTGAGGTTTAATTAATTAATTAATTAATTAAGAGATTAATTAAACTAAAATCCTGTTTAGAGACTTGATAGAGCACTTATCACTACTGCATGAAACACACGAAATGTTAGTCAAATAGGGCATCTAACGTCATATAAAAAAAGGATGTCTAATCAAGTAACATTTTTTCTGAACCATTAGACATCATTTATTGACATGACATTACATGGAAAGGTGTAACATTGGTCATACAAATGACTGACAATAGATGTAAACAATAAGGATGATAAAAATTTTGGCAGTAAATGTAACATCCTCAATTTCCTGTAACCGAGGACAAGGGCTAAACGAGGGTCTACATAGTAATAAAGGGTCCAGAGAGTGAATAGAAGCATAAGAGATGCCAAAGATGCCATTTTGCGAGCAAAGAAAATGTAAGGACAAAATAGTCATTTTGAGAAAAGTCAATGGCATTTTGATAATTTTGACCAAAATACAAGAAAACGACCTCGGGCACGGCACCAGAAGGTAGAGAAAATGTCATTGATCAGTAATTGAGGCTCAGTTAAGTTTATATAGACAAAAATATCCTTCGTCGGAAATTTTTATAGTAATTACTATTTTGGCTAGTTAATACTTTTTTAGCCAAATTTATTATTTAAATTGTTTAGAGGCCTCATAAATATAATGTTAAAGTGGCTAAAAATAGTTTTGGAATGTCCTAATTTATAAAATTGTTCTTAGTAGAAAGATAGAAACAATTTGCTGGAACAGCAGTACAAAACATCGAAAATTGCCTGATCAAGGTTTTCGGAAGAAAATTAATTAAGGGCATTCCAAAATGAGTTTTCACAAGAGAAAAATACCCTAATGAGCTTATGAATTATGGGAATTTTTGAGGGTCTAATATGGCCTTAGTGATCAGAAAATTCTTTAAAAACATTTTTTTAGCCGAAAATTAGTTAAAGTAAGGGTATTTTGGGAAAGATGAAATTGTGTAAATGTGAAAATGCCACTTGTCCTCATCTCATTAAAGATGGAGTAGTGAGAATAGGCCAATGGCGGAAATGTAAATTATGGCAAGATAAGGGGCATTTTGACACATGTGGGGCCCACATGACATTTTAACACATGGGATTGGATTTTATAAGTGTCTTAAGTCCATTTCTTTCCCCATTTTCGTGTAGCACTAGAGAGAACGAGAGTGAGTAGTGGTGAAGAAAAGGAAGCACGAGAGGAAGTGAAAAATCAAGCCAAAATCAACGGTAAGTTGATATTTTAGTTTGATTTATTCTTATCGAACTCATCTTTGGCCTCTAATCTCTCATTCAGTTTATTTTCTTGATGGGGATTATCTTGGCTATTTTGATGATAAGGGTTTATGAGAGAATTCGGAATTTATAAGAATTACATGTAGTAAATGCCATAAATGAACTATATGAATGTTTTATGACATGTTACTAGTAAGTTTGAATTGATTTGAGTTAGTTATGACATTTTGGCACTAAACCCTTGTTCTTGCTGCTGAACCGAGATTGACAAAGCATGTGGATGCATGTCTTGCTATCATTAAATGGTGGAAAGTGGTGTAGGAGTGGAATTATGCATGTATGTGCAAAGAAATCATGCAAAAATTCCATTCCTCCCATTTTTGGTAAATTTTGTGAAGCCAAGGTTCAAGAGAGAAAGGGTATGATTTTATGTATTTTGATGCTTCCATTGAGTTTAGAATGCACAATTATATAGGGTAAAAGTGAGAGTACAATTTTGGAAGCATTAAAATCACATTTGGCAAAGTTAGAAGCAAAAGACCCTGAGTGGTTGGAATGAAGGTTTTATGAGTTGTTAAGTGTTAAAATGCATGAGAAATGACCTAGTATTGATGCCAAATGTACTATGACTTGTTTAGGATTGTCAAGGTGCCAAGAAGTTGACAAGTGTAAGGAGGAAGCCAAGTAAAGTCATTTGGAAAGCTAGATCAAGTTTCAGGTAGCACAAACTCTAACTTTTACATTTACATTTGATTATTATTTGTGTTGCTTTGCCATGTTTGATATATGGTTGTAGCCATATGACATATGAATCCTTGCTTGTGTATATGCAAGGTTGTAGCTATGCAATGATGCCTTGGCCTTGCGCAAATGTGATAGTATGAGTAAGGTTTTGTCAATAGTTCATGGCATGCTAAGTATACATGTAAATAATCATGCATGTCGATGTGTTAGTTAGAGATATTTGCTATTGGGATTTTCTTGAAATCTCATTCTTTCCAATGACTAACCATAGGCACAAGCTTAAGAAGCAAAGGCAAGGAGATACAAAAGTAAAGGTGGGTGGCTTCCACAATGAAGAAAACTTGTGTGCATGTTGCTATGTGTGTAGTTTTTGATGAGTCTTGGATGAATGTATGATAAATGGCTACTTTATGGAAATTATATGCTAAGTGATGTAAGTTTATGCCAAACATGATGAATGTGTGAGATATGATATGATATGCATTGAAGAAAAGAGAATTGAGTACGCAAATCAACAATAAGGGGTCCAAAGCCCTTAATTGTGACAAAATTGGATAAAATAAGCAAATGAAGTCCAATGGCCATGAAAAGTTTCTTGCAAGTATATCATTATAGATTGCTTAATTTGGACTTGTGTGCAAAATGTTATGCATTTTACAAGTTTGGCCAAAAACCAGAAAAATTGATAGCAGCAAAGTTCACCCTGGTGAAAGTGGTCAGAGAGTTCATTCTAGAGGAGTTCGTTGCAGTGAAGTGCGCCCGAGAGAAATTCCCTTATGGCCAGAAAAGTTGCCCGCGATGAAGTATACAGTTGGTCGCAATGAAGTCCTGTTTCAGAGGCACAACTGAATAGTGAAATTCCACATGGATCAAGAGGATGCTTGAGCTTTAATTTGCTCAAATGAATATTTTTCCTCCATAAAGAATTGAATAAGCTTTAATTTGAGACTTCAACTACTTGTTTGGAATTTTTCTAGAATTAGGTATAAATTTTCAAAGTTGGCCAAAATTCTTAAGTTACCAAGTGAATAGTGACTATTTTGAGAATTTTTGAGAGTCACTTGGTTAACTAATTCTAGTTCTTTTTAATGGTTTCAAGTGGTTTAGCTAAGGTCTCTAATGAGTAATAAAGCTTGACAAGAGAGGTGTTACAGTAAATATTTAGATGTCAATTATTTATAAATAATTGACTCTAATAATGCCTTATAACGTTAGTTTAATGTTGCTTACGATGTTAGTTTAACTTCATTGCATCATTAGTTTTCAATTATTTGGAAATAACCAATGTCTCATGTCTCTTCTAACGTTAGTTAGACTAAGAGATAACATCTAATGTTTCTTTTGATCTTAGTTGCTTTAAGCGCTAGGAATTAAATGTCAGTTATTTACAAATAACCAATGTCTATTTGCTCTTTTAATGTTGGTTAGGCTAATATATGACGTCTAATGTTTCTTTTGATGTCAATTTTCTTTTTAACATTTTGATTTAAATGTCTAGTATTTGAAAATAACCAACTTCTACTTGTAACATTAGTGATTTGTGTCTTTCTTTAGTTAACCTATAGACATAAGTTATTTGTGATAACCAACATTAAAATCCTACTAGTCATCAATTATCTAAATAATCAACATCTTAGATGATCATTTTTAAAATGGATTACAAGTTTTGTCTTTTTAACCCAACCCACAAGTGAATAAGGCAATTCAAGTATATATCAACCAAATAGACAGTTCTAGTATCTAGCAAACAGATTTTATCCAGAACATGATATTGAAATAATGAACCAAAATCATATACAATGTTGACTTCTATGTGCAATAAATGAATAATCCCTACAAAATGTACAAGATAATGTGAAATCTATATGTACAACCTACTTTACTACCACTCTTCTTCATTTATCAACATACATGCTAAATCGTTGTGTATGACATCAATTTGTTGGCATGTATATGGAGTGGGGTCTTCAAAAGTCTGCAAGTTAATTGGAAGAAAATAAGTTATAGGTTCATTCCTTTGAGAAAACTAGATGATTCTTTCCACCCCATATTTTTATTCATCACTTGTTCCTCTACAATGCATTCAACTATGGTCCATTGCACTTAATTATTTAGCTAAAGAAATTTTGATAGAGTCTCCCCTTAAAAACAAACATCCCAAAATTTCAAGGAAAAAACATTTAAACATATAAACCAACAATAATCTCAATAATTAAACAATAATTCAACAAATGAAGGCTTTCTAGAGTAATATTTTCAAGTTCAAAATTATAATTCAAACAAAGTTTGTTTACCATGAAACTTTTTATGCAACTTTCCTACAACCCAAACTTTCTACATGAATAAAGTTCTTATCAAAATAGCTTTCACATTGCCCATACAAAAAAATAGCTCAAAATCCAAAATAAAAATGTCAAAAAATGAAAAAACCAAATAAATCTCAACTATAGTTAAACTAACATGATCTACCAATTATTTCAATGATATCTATTACAAATAAGTTACTTTCAATGCTTATGAACAAAAAGAAAACACAATCATAATGCCATATAGCCCAAGAAACAAATAGACTCCATTCTAAATTGTTAAACCAATCAAACCAACCAATAAAGTGTAAAAATAATATTTTAAAATCAACAAAACATTACCAAAACACTCAATTTCATATTCCAATCACCAAAAAAAAAGAGAAAAATGAAGAAAAACACATAAAAATGGTAATACATACAATAACAACGATGGGGAACACCGGTGAAAGCTAAAAGAATCACTTTGAGCTCAAGTGGGGAAGCAAAGGGGGACCATGAGAGAGATTTTCATTTCTGATGAAAGTGAAATTGTAAAAACAGGGAGGCGGCTAGATTAAATTTCAAATTATTTATTGCCTTTAGATGTCGATTATTTAAATATGCTATGTTAGAAAGGTTTTTAATATTACATATTACATATTTAAATAAGCAACGACTATTGTCCAATGTTTTCCACTTGCATTTTTTGCTTGTTAAGTATAGATGTAGGTTATTAAAAAACCTACAACTAATCTAATGAATAGTGAAATGACTTTTTACCTAGTATACATAAGTAATCAATTTTCCATACAACCGATGACTAATCTAAAGAATATTTAAATAACATTTTAATTGGTATACATAAGTTGCCAATTTTCAAAAAACTGACGACTAATCTACTAAATATTTAAATGACTTTTTACCTGATTAACATTAGTTATCGGTTTTGTTAAATAACCGATGTTTGATCTTATGCAAACTTCAATTTTATGACAAAATGCCACTGTCTTTTTTTATAATGTTGGTTTCCTATTTACCTTACATTAAAAGGTGACATTAAATCACTATTATGTAGTTGTGTATAGATAAATTAGTATCCTTGAAAAGCATAATATATCATTAAGAAGCATATAGAGTGGGGAGTTGATTTAATGTCCTTGAAATACAAGTTGATGAATAGTCCTTGAACCCATTTTATCCTTGACATGAATAATTTATTTTAATTTTTTATTTTTAAAATAGTTTTCCTCCAATCTATTATTTGTGTAGCTAAAAGTAGACGAAAATGTGATAATTAAAACTTAATCGGGTTTTGGAATCAAATCCTTGTCAAAATGATACTCTGCTAATCACTTTATTACAAGACACAATCCGTGCAATTTTGGTGCAAACATTAAGCAAATTTAAGGTAGTGAGGTGTTTGAGTGGGGGATCTTTTATTATGATTAAGTTAAAAATTGTTTGACTTGTAATGGTTGTTGTATTTACATCATTGTGTAGATTGATTGTGAATTATGGTTGGTGTTTTTGCTTCTAAAGTTTGTAAGGTTAAGCTTGGAGTTGAGCTTACTACAATTAATTTATTTTTATATCCATGTTTTGGGTTGTAAGTGTATAGGAATGGATTTTGGAACTTCACTTTATATTTGAATATGATTCGATATGAAACAACTTTTAAAGTCTCTAATTTTGTATGTTGATATGAAAAGTTTAGTGAAGTGAAAAGCATTTAGATAATTTTATGATATATTGATCTCATAAACTATTATGTTGATATGTGTGTGTTTGTTTGTGTATATATGGCAAGATGTTATTTATAAATTGCATTGCTTATGATGTTGGAAATTGTGCCACAGGGTCAATTATTATGTTTTGAGTATTTTAATTAATAAATCATTCATTTTCATTATCATAATTTTTGTATATTTGTTGTGATCAACCATTCGTGAATAAATCATATTGATTATCCTAAATGTCCCTAGCCGGTCATCTACATTGGAGCAAAGATGAAATAAGGCCATTATGACTTTCCAAAGGTATGGAGATATGAATCAAAGTCATAAGCGATTGTAAGAGTACAAAATGCTGGACCGACCTGCTATGAGAAATCTGCATGGATTAAGTCATAAGCTTGTCTCATTAATGACCATGTCACTGTGCCCTTTGACTTGAAATCATCAAGGATTTCTACATGAGAGTTGCTCATTTTTTACCTACTCAATAGTCACTTTTGACTGAGTCATGATAAAGGTTGTGTTTGAGCTTAGTGGATTTCATCCAGAGGAATATGAATGGTTAAGATAGGGCTACACAAAGACCGGGTTGGATCGGGTTAAGCATCAACCCGATGTCTGGCCTGAAAAAATGTTGGACTTGAGTTTTGGACTCGTGGACCGGTCCGGTCTGGTCCAACCCGGTACCAGGATCGGGTTGGACTTGGTCCACCGGGTTACTGGACCGGTCCTGTGGTCTCTTTCTGTGTTTTTTTAAAAAAATCATGGAAAAATATATAAAAAAGGCAAAAGTGATTAAAAAATAAAATAAACAAATTGAAAAGAATTAAAAAAACAAATAAAATTATATTAAAAAATTATATGTATAATAAAAAAAAATTAAAATTAATATATTACCATCGGGTTGGACTGGACCATATGGTCCGATTACCGGGCTCGAAGTCCAGTCCAACCCGGTGGTCGGGTTAGACTTGGCCCGGTCCAGTTTATGACCGGGTCAATATTTTTGGACCGCGTTCCTCTTCGGGCAAGACCGGGTCCAGCGGGCGGGCGGGTTTCCGGGCCTACTGTGCAGCCCTAGGTTAAGATTGGATTGGTAGAGATATTGTTGGGTCACTAGATAAGTGAGTCTGAAAATGTATGGCCATACTATGATGGAAAGAAAGTTCCATCGATGTAGTCAGACCACTTGGCTATTGAGAAATCGATGGTTAGGAATAAGAGGATAATAATGTCATGTGTCAAAAGTAATGTGATGTGGTTGTATGATAAGTTGTATCGATTTATAGATCCTTATATGAATTGGGTAGTCATTGTGTCTTGCTAAAGGCTGCTTATGACTTGTGGGTTAAGATAGTCATTGGCCCACTGTCATCTTCATATAGGCCTTCAGGGTCGCACACAAAATAGCCCAACACAAGTTGAAATTTCCAATTTATTGAAAAATTAAAGGGCAAATTTTCCTTGGAAGTGACCAGCGAGTTGCATTTGGTGTTCAGAAGTTTTTTTTGGAGCCAGTATCGCCCTGGAAGTGACAAAAATAGTACAATGTCACCCTGGATGAATAGTGAGCTAACAATATCCATTAAGATGATATGGTGGTAGAGTTCATTGCTTGGTGGCGTGAAACATGGCTTGGAAATGGGGTGTGTGTGGCGTTGAGGTCACAAGTAAGACCAAAATCCCTTAACAGTGGAACAAAAGGGCTAGATCTATGCTGAGAGAGAGAGAGAGAGACAGTGTGAAAGCGAGAGCTGATTTAAGGTTAGTGTACGAATCAAAGAAAGCGAAACGAGGCCCATGTGAACTTTGAATCTCATTAACTTGCAAGGGAGTAGATCTTCATCCTTGACAATCAGGTATGAAAACTATCTTTCATAGCTTTATGTGCTCGACAAGTGGATTGTGTCTGGGATGTGTTAGTTTTTTTTGTGTAAATGAGGGAGTGAAATATGTAACATCCCCAGAGCCCTCCCTTGTAGATATTGTCCCTGTTGCAAACAAAGCAGGGTTTTGTTTCCCTGGGTTTCTACAATAACCCAGAAAACGCGTCTACAAGGGGAAGGTATCCACACCCTTATAAGGCGTGCTTTGTTCCCCTTCCCAATCGATGTGGGACTTCACAAAACCCTGTGCTTTGTTCCCCTGTACCCTGTGCTTTGTTCCCCTGTACCCTGAGCCAGGTTGACCTATGCATTGCATTACATCTAGTGGCAATATACATACTACACACATATTCTTCCCGTTGAGTCCTTAAGTTATTTTCTTAGGTTGCTTATTCATCTTTTATGGTGGGTTTCATCCTTAGGTGGGGAGAATGGTGAGGACAAGATCAAGGCAATCAGACCTAGGAGGCAATGCCTAGCCTAATCAGCCAGGGTTTGATCAAGTTTCTCTTCTCCATCAGTTGAAGGAACTGGTGGTGAATGCAGTTGATGAGAGGATGCAAAAGTTTCAAGAGGAGATGAGACAAGGAAGAAGCGAAGAAATTCGGATGGAGAATGGATACGACACCCCTAGTGTACGACAATCTGGAGGCCCAGGGGGAGAAAACCTTGGAGGTAGCTCCTCAAGCCAAGGTTTACTAGACCTTTCCATATCCAGAGTGTGGAAAGATGTTTCTAGGCATAATCCTCCAACATTTGATGCCAAGAAGGATACAATAAGACCAGAGCCATGGATTGACAGGTTAGAAACCATCTTTAAGGTGGTGGACATTAACACTTATCAAATGGCGAGGGTAGCCATTTGCCTACTGAAGGACAATGCCAAGCTATGGTGGCCAGTGTACCAGGGTCGGACGACTCTCATTATACCTAGGAGCAGTTTAAACAAAGATTATTGGATCACTTCTTCCCTACAGTTCTAAGGCAACAGAAAGAGTCTGAATTTTACATGTTGAAGCAAGGAAGTATGCACGAAGATGACTTTATCTCTACCTTTATAGACCTCTCTAAGTATGTGTCGCATTTATCGAGAATGAGAGAGGGGGAAAGCTCTGCTTGGCTAGCGACTCAACTACTAGAGAGGGTTAAGCTTGAGTTAAAACCCTTCCTGGCTCTGCACGGTATTGAGATTTTTGACGAGGCATGCGTGAAGTTGACCATTGCCGCAAGGAGGCTTAGAGAGGCTGAAATGGCTAAATATCAACAAAGGCAAGGGAAGGCTTCTAACTTCACAAGGCCGTTGGGGAGCACGATGAAGAGATCCGGGTTTGATGCTGGAAGTTCAGGGAAGGGAAAAACTTTCTCTCATAGGCGCCCAGATCAAAGAGGGCCACAACGGAAGTTTCAGACTCAGCGAAGTCAATCTTATGGGGGTCAGAACTCCCACTAGGATTCTTTAGCGACCATTTCCAGTGCTAGGAGGGATTGTACCCGTTGTGGTCGGACTCATGCTGGGGAATGCTGGGAATGTTTCAAGTGCCACAAAGTGGGGCATATTGCCAGGTATTGTCCAGAGCTGCAGCAAAATCAGCAATCAAACCGTCCCTCAGTTTCTGGTCGGGTTTACGCAATGACGCATGAGAAAGCGGGCGCATCTCCTAGCATGATCAGAGGTATTGTTTCCCTTCAAGGCCATGATATTATTGCTTTGTTTGATTCGGGTGCTTCGCATTCCTTCATATCTCTTGATTGTGTTCAAAAATATAATTTTGTTGTGTCTATGCTACCATATGATGTAAGGGTTTCTACCCCTGCTGGGGCTATCGTGATGACTGCACATGCATGTTTTGGTCTTACCTTCCAGTTTGAGGGTCAATCCTTTGAGATTGAATTGATATGTTTGCCACTTAAAGGCATTGAATTGATTGTTGGCATGGATTGGTTGTCAGCCAATGGTGCTTTATTGGATTGCAAGAAAAAGATAGTGTCGTTTTCTTTTAATTCCGTGTCTGTAGAGGTTCCTTCAGTTCCGATGCTCCTATCTGTTGCTCAAGTTGAGAAATGTATTCGAAAAGGATGCCAAGCCTTTATGGTATTATTCTCAGTAAGTGTAGACCAAGAAGTTGGAATTGAGGGGATTGAGGTGGTTAAAGAGTATCTTGAGGTGTTTCCAGAGGAGGTGTGTGGTTTACCTCCAGAGAGGGAGGTCGAATTCTCTATTGAGTTAGCTCCAGGAACAACCCCCATATCTAAAGCTCCATATCGCATGGCTCCAGCAGAGCTAGCTGAGTTAAAGAAACAGTTAGAGGAATTACTTGAGAAGGGTTTTATTCGGCCAAGTGTTTCACCATGGGGATCTCCGGTACTATTTGTAAAGAAGAAGGATGGTAGCATGCGGTTATGTATAGACTACCGCCAGTTGAACAAGGTCACAATTAAAAATAAGTATCCATTGCCAAGGATTGATGACCTTTTAGATCAGTTGGTTGGTTCTGCAGTGTTCTCCAAAATTGATTTGAGATCTGGGTACCATCAACTTCGAGTCAAATCAGAGGATATTCCGAAGACAGCTTTCCATACTAGTTATGGGCATTACGAGTTTATGGTGATGCCATTTGGTTTGACCAATGCACCAGCTGTCTTCATGGATTATATGAATCGAATCTTTCGATCGTATCTAGATCTATTTGTAGTGGTGTTCATCGATGATATCCTGATATACTTTAAGAACGAGGAAGAACACAGGGAGCATCTGCATATTGCCCTACGTATCTTGAGGGATCATCAGTTGTACGCTAAATTGAGCAAATGTGAATTTTGGCTCAATGAAGTCAAGTTCTTAGGCCATATGGTATCTACTAAGGGCGTGGCTGTTGAACCTTGCAAAGTGGATGCGGTGTTGAAATGGGAAGCGCCGAAGTTAGTTTCCAAGGTGAGAAGCTTTGTTGGTTTGACTGGTAATTATCGAAGATTCATTCAAGGATTCTCTCAGATAGCCATGCCATTAACCAAGTTGACCAAGAAAGATCAACCTTTCTTATGGACTGATAAATGTGAGGCATCTTTTGAAGAGTTAAAGACCTGTTTGACTTCAGCTCCAGTGCTCACTATTCCAAATCCCAGTCTTCCCTATATGGTGTATACTGATGCATCCTTGAAGGGTTTGGGTTGCGTTTTGATGCAAAAGGGCAAGGTTGTGGCTTATGCATCGCGTCAGTTGAGGCCTCATGAGGAGAATTATCCAACGCATGATTTGGAGTTGGCAGCTGTCGTCTTTGCCTTGAAAATATGGAGGCATTACCTTTACGGCTCGCAGTTTGAGGTATTTAGTGATCATAAGAGTTTGAAGTATTTAATGGATCAGAAGGAACTAAACAATAGACAACGTCGATGGGTACAGTATTTGAAGGATTATGATTTTGAACTTAAGTATCATCCTGGTAAAGCCAATGTAGTAGCTGATGCTCTTAGTAGAAAGGCAGTTCATGTCTTTCATATGAGTTTGAATTAGCATCATGCCTTGGACGAATTAGCACATGCGCGGGTTGCCCCTGTGGTTGAAACCACTTTATGTGTTGTTTTAGGAGATTTTGACTTTTACCAAGACCTTCGGGCAGCACAAATGGAGGATAATCGCTTATTTCATATCAGAGAAGAGATTGAGAATGGGGTGGTACCCGATTATGACATTGGAGATGAGGGGATTCTGAGGTTCAAGAAGAGGATTTGTGTTCCGGATAATGTAGAGATCAAGAACACAATCCTTGAAGAGGCCCATCGCAGTAGATATGCCATGCATCCGGGGATCACGAAGATGTATAGTGACCTAAAAAGGGAGTATTGGTGGCCGGGAATGAAGAGAGATGTGACAAATTTTGTATTGAAGTGCTTGACCTGTCAAAAAGTTAAGATTGAGCACCGTAAACCGCTAGGGTTGTTGCATAGTTTGGATGTTCCCCAATGGAAGTGGGACAGCATATCCATGGATTTTGTCACGGGGTTGCCTCCGACTCGAGCTAAGCATGACACAATTTGGGTGATTGTGGATAGGTTGACTAAGTTCGCTCACTTTCTACCTACTAGAGTGGGTGAATCTCTGAATGTTTTGGCTAAGAAGTATATAAATGAGATTGTTAGGCTACATGGAGTACCCGGAAGCATTGTGTCAGACCGTGACCGAAGATTCACTTCCAATTTTTGGAAATCATTACAGGAGGCCATGGGGACCAAATTGAAATATAGTACAGCCTATCACCCTCAAACAGATGGTCAGATAGAGCGAACGATTCAGACGCTCGAGGATATGCTGAGAGCTTGCGTGCTGGAATTGGCTGGCAGCTGGGATGATCATTTGGCGCTTATCGAATTCGTATATAATAATAGTTATCATACTAGCATTCAGATGGCGCCTTTTGAAGCTCTGTATGGTCGGAAGTGCAAATCTCCACTTTGTTGGACTGAATAGAGCTAGAGGACAGTCATTGGGCCAGATTTGGTGGATGAGACGACAAAGAAGATTGAATTGATTAGGCAGAAGCTGTTAACAGCCCAGAGTAGACAGAAAAGTTATGCTGACAAGCGTCGAAGGCCGTTGTCTTTTGAGGTGGGAGACCATGTGTTCTTGAAGGTTTCTCCAATCACTAGGATTGGCAGAGCAATGAAGGCAAAGAAGTTGACACCTCGATTTATTGGTCCATTCGAGATTTTGGATAAGTTCGGACCCGTTGCATATCGAATTGCTCTACCGCCACAACTGTCAAATCTACACAATGTGTTCCATGTATCTCAGCTGAAGAAATATCATCCGGATCCTTCACATGTTATTGAACCTGAAGAGGTAGAATTGCGGGAGAACTTGACCTATCAAGCAGAACCGGAGAAGATTTTGGACATTAAGGATAAGCAGCTAAGAAGCAAGACGATACGTCTTGTAAAGGTTTTCTGGAAGGGTATGTCTCCTAGCGAAGCTACTTGGGAGACAGAGGAGCGAATGCGGAAGGAGTACCCAAATTTGTTTGCTTGGTATGTTTGTGTTATTTGATTGTGTTGCTTTGATTGCTATTTGGTTGTTTTGGTTACATTTGTTT
>QFDD01000730.1:0-38376 GCA_006871305.1 Vachellia collinsii
TTGATGATGTCAAATATATAAGAGCAAAAAGTTTTTATAATGTATATTGACTATCAACTATATTTAATGTAAATTTCTTATATAGTTTGGTCAATGAAAAGGAGAAAAGTTGTTTGAGTTTAATTATGAAGAATGATCTTATAAAATAAAATGAGAACATCAAGTTTCAAGCTTTTATATTTGTAATTGGAGGATGATGTGGTTATATAACTCAATTTGTAGTTTACATATATGTTATATCATCATACATTGAGTTACATATCATCTAACCTTCATTTGGATGCTCAAAATTGTTTCTGGAAGTCAAAACTTGAGTCCTGACTCATAAACTCGAGTTAAATGAGTGTTTGAAGTTTTATGAAGCAAAACTTGAAGTGGAACTCAAGTTTAGAATCAAGTTTTGGGATTTGTGACCCAAAACTCGAGTTTTAAGAAGTTAAAACTCGAGTTTCGAGCTCCTCTGTTCGGCTCTGTTTCTGTCTCAGTTTTACGCGTGTTCAGTATTTTGGCTATATCTCCCAAACCACACTTCCGATTGATGTGAAACCAGTTTCATATGAAACTAGACTCAAAATGCGGTTTATATAAATCAAGAACAAAATCAAATCATTTCATATGAAGAAGATATGGTTTTCTAAACCTTGGTGGTCAGATTTAGCGCTTTATCACTGACCTGTGCTTATTGTGACTACCATAACTTTCGCAATACAAAATATTTTGAACTGATTCTTCTTTCATTTGAAAGTCGATTCAAAGATATTTCTAAGGATATCTTATTTGCAAAGTTTGGAGTTGAATTGAGAGAGTTATGGCCGTTACAATTTGAGCTTTGTGCTGAAACCTGAAACATGTGCTGAGTCATGAACAGAACTCGAGTTTTGGGTCTCCAGAACTCGAGTCTCGGGCTTCAACCTTGGTTTTTCACAACTTTTTGAAGTAAAACTCGAGTTATGGCTTATGGAACTCGTGTTTCGGGCATGGATCTTGCTAAACTCGAGTTTTGGTCTACAGAACTCAAGTTTCGGGCACCGAACTTGTTTTCTTCACGTAACTTTCAAGTAAAACTCGAGTTTGACAAGAAGTTTTCATCATAACTCGAGTTATGAGCATCAGAACTCGAGTTTCGAAGAGAGAGAATCCAAAACTTCCTTTCAGAACTCGAGTTACATTAAAAGTTTTGACAGAACTCGAGTTTTGAGATACTGGAACTCGAGTTTCGAGCTGAGGCACAACGCTGAACTTCAAAACTTCCTTCCAAACTTGAAGTTACGCTTAGAGTTTTCATAGAACTCGAGTTTGGCCAACTGGAACTCGAGTTTCGAAAGACAAACTTGTTTTAAACGTAAAACTTCCAATGCAACTCGAGTTACATATAAAAGTTATGTCTTGAAAATCCTATAACTTGAAGTTTTGCAACTGGAACTCGAGTTTCACAATGAAAAACTTCTTCTAAACTTAAAACTTCCAAGGAAACTCGAGTTACAATGAAAGTTATGATTTCAAACATCTGAAACTTGAAGTTTTGGCTACTGGAACCCGAGTTTCAAAGAGTGCTTCGTAACGTGACTTCCTGGAACTTCTGAAAATCGAGTTTTATGTTCTGTAACTCAAGTTTTATCAAAAATCTTATTGAAACTCGAGTTACAACAAAAGTTATGAGATTTTTACTTTGAAAATTCTTCAATAACTCGAGTTATGAGGAAGCAAAACTCGAGTTTGTTTTTCTGACAGTTACGCAGCATGATGATGATCTCAAATCTTTCTTTCTTCATACTACATTTATTTGAATCTCATCTGCACTCATAAATGCTTATTCCTTTTACTTATTAATAGAGAATGGGTTGCTTGATTGTCTCACAGAAAAATGCTCAACCGACAAAAATCACAGAAATGACCAGACGTGTAAGAAGCATCAAATATTGTCGGACAACTCCACAATGGCTGTTCAATTATCTTTCAATAAACAAATATTGTCAGAACAGATTACAAGTTTGAAAGATAGAACACAAGAGCCAAAGCCAACGGAAAAATAGGACGCTCCACTCAAACGGCTATATTTTTGAGAAACAGAACACGAGCCAGAGCCAACGGAAAAATATGGCGCTCCTCTCTAACGGCTATATTTTGACAACATCTATAAATAAGAGGAATCAGCCAACGGAAAATGAGTGGAAGGTTACAGAGTCACCAAGCACAACACGTAGAGTGTGAAATCACACAACAACATTAGGACTCTGCTTCTCCGAGAGCTTCAGTGATGATACAATCCACTTCATAGAGTGAAGTATTTCCCAAATAAAATCATCCCAACCTTTGAGAGTAACTTAGGATAGACCTGAGTGAAATAGAGTGTAACCTTACATGTGGTAAGGGGGAGTGATTGTAAAGGTCCTCAAGTACCTTTGTAAATCTTGAATCGGTTTCACAAATGTCCAGTTAAATTTGTGGGGTTTCTCAAGTACCAACGATTACAAACTTGAGTGGGTTTCATAAATACCTGGAAAAGTTTGTGGGCTTTCTCAATTACCAACAGTTACAAACTTGAGTGGGTTTCATAAATACCTGGAAAAGTTTATGGGGTTCTCAAGTACCCACGGTTACAAACTTGAGATAGCCTGTGTATGTGTTACATTGAATATGTGGTTGTAATGGTTTTCCAAGTACCTGGTTAAACTTGGATGATATAGTGAATTGTAAATCTCAGAGGAGTCTGAGGACTGGACGTAGGTCAGAGAGGACCGAACCAGGATAAATCTCTGTGTGATCATCCTTCTTTCATCTTCATTAATTTCTAATAATTCCATTCTTACTCTATCCAATATCATTATTTATTTTTATCAACTTATGATTTGGATATTGTTATTAATCAAGGTTTGAATAGAAAATTTTTTAAACACCCAATCCACCCCCCCTCTTGGGTGTCGGTCATCCTAACAAATACTTCTGATTGTGTGGATGACTTGCTTGTTAATGAAAATTTCCCCGATGGACAATTATTTGCTATTATAAATTATGATCTGCATGGTATGTTGATATTGTGAACTATCTGGTATGCAAAATGTTACCTCTTGACTTGGATTCCTATCAAAAGAAGAAATTTTTGCATGAGATTGCCTATTATCTTTGGGATGAACCATTTCTTTTTAAGAGATATGCTTATTCAACTATTAGAAAATTTGTTCTTGAAATAGAACAAGAGGCAATTTTGAATGCATGTCATGCATCTGCATATAGGAGACATTATAGAGGGCAAAGAACTACATCTAAGGTGCTCGAATTGGGTTTTTATTGGCTGTCATTGTTCAAATATGCTCACCAATTTGTTTCCAAATATGATAGATGTCAAAGAATAGGTAACATATCTAAAAGACATAAGATGCCTCAATCTGGAATGTTAGAGGTGGAGCTATTTGATGTATGGGGGATGGACTTCATGGGCCCTTTCCCATCTTTAAAAGGAAAGAAATATATTCTTGTTGCTGTTGAGTATGTGAGCAAGTGGGCAGAAGCTATTGCTTGTCAATCTAATGATGCCAATACAGTGCTTTGATTCTTAAAGAAACATATCTTCACAAGATTTGGCACTCCTAGAGCAATCATTACTGATGAGGGAACTCACTTCAACAACAAAAATTTAAGACTCTTTTGGCAAAATATGGAGTGCATCATGGAATGGCTACTGCATATCACCCACAAACAAATGGCCTTTGTGAGTTGACTAATAGGGAAATTAAGAGGATCCTTGAGAAGACTATTGGTCCTATTAGAAAGGATTGGTTAGATAAGCTTGATGATGCTCTATGGGCTTATAAGACAGCCTTTTGCACTCCCATTGGCACATCACCATATCGATTTGTCTTTGGGAAAGCATGTCACTTGCCACTTGAATTGGAATATAGGGCATGGTGGGCAAGTTAAAAGCTAAATCTGGACCACAAGAAAGCTAGGGCCAAAAGGTTATCTCAATTGAATATGTTAGAAGAATTAAGACTTCAAGCATATGACAATGCGATGCTCTATAAAGAAAATACAAAGAAATGGCATGATAAACATATCGTTTATCTCACTTTTGAGCCAAGGCAATTGGTGCTTCTTTTCAACTCAAGACTTCACTTATTCCTTGGGAAGCTAAAATCGAGATGGTCTGGTCCATTCAAAGTGCTTTCAATGTCATCAAAAGTTGCAATTGAGATTAAAAATGAGAGATCAGGAAATTGCTTTACAGTGAATGGGCAAAGACTGAAGCATTTCTTTGGTGGTGAAGTGGATCGACAAGAATCGATTCATACTTTGGTTAATGCTCCTTGTGTAACATCCACTTTTTTAAGTAATTGGAAACAAGGGCTAAACAACGGGCTACATATGAGTAAAGGGGCCAGAAAGTGAATAGAAGCATAAGAGATGCCAAGGGTGTCATTTTGCAAGCAAAAGAAATATAAGGGCAAAACGGTCATTTTGAAAAAAGTCAAGGGCATTTTGGTAATTTTGACCAAAATACCAGAAAATGACTCCAGGCACCACAAGGTAGATAAAAAGTCACTAATCAGTAATTGAGGCTCAAAAAAGGTTAAATAAACAAAAATACCCTCCACGGGAGATTTTTATAGTAATTAATATTTTGGCTATTTAATGAGTTTTTAGCCAAATATTATTATTTAAATTGTTCAGAGGCCATATGAATGTAATGATAGTGTGGCTAAAAATAGTTTTTAGATTGCCCAAATTTATAAAATTGTTTTCAGTAGATAGTCAGAAACAGTTTGTCGGAACGACAGTACAAAAGACTGAAAATCGCCTAACCAGGATTTTCGAAAGAAAATTAATTAAGGGCATTCTGGAATGAGTTTTGAGTAAATAAAAAAAATACCTAATAAGTTTATGAATTAAGGGAATTTTTTAGGGTCTGACATGGCCTTAATGATTAGAAAATTCTCGAAACGTATTTTCGATAGCCGGAAAATCAGAAACATAAGGGTATTTTGGGAAAGAGGAAATTGTGTGATTGTGAAAATGCCACTTTTCCTCATCTCATTAAAGATGGAAGAGTGAGACTAGTCCAATGGTAGAAATGTAAATTATGACAAGTAGAAAGGCATTTTTGAACACAAGTGGGACCCACAACTCATTAATCACATGTTTACATATTTTATTAAGTCCGTGAGCTCCCTATTTCCTCTCCAATTCGTGCTGCATCTAGAATATATATATATATAGAGAGAGGGCATGGGAGCAAAGGAGAAGAGAAGATCAAGGTTCAAGCAAAAACCTTTCTCTTGCTGCTGGGAAAAGGTGATGACGCATGTAGATGCATGTTTTGATGTTTCCAAATGGTTTTGGAATTGGTCTAGGAATGAGATTGTGCATGTGTATGCAGAGAGATGTTGAAGGATCTCATTTCCTCCAATTTCTGTGCATTTTCGTCCAGCTGGGATTATGAATGGAAATAGTATGTTTTTGGGTGTTTTGATGCTTCCATTGAGTTTAAAATGCAAAATTGTGTAAGGTAGAAGCAAAAGCACAATTTTGGAAGTATTAGGACCAAAATTGGCTTAGTTAGAAGTTAAGGTTGAGATTGGAGTGCTAAGTATTATAATGCACTAGTAATGACAAGTTATTGATACCTAGTATATTATGACATGTGTAGGAGTGGTAAATTTTCAAAAGGAAGTCACCAAGTCCAAGTGGAAGCCACTTCAAATTCATTTGGAAAGTTAAAACTTTAAGGTAGCAAAACTTCTAACTTTTACATCCATATTCCATTTGATTGTTGTATATGTTATTTGTCATGTTTATGTTGAGATAATGTTTTGATGATGACAAATGTGTTTTTGAAATTATGTTTAGATTGTTTGTTTTCATAAAGTTTTAGAAAACTTCGAATTTTTAATGAAATCTTTGAGAGAACTCGAGTTATGAGCTTCAAAACTCGAGTTACAGTGTTTTAAAATATGTTCAAAATCTCAAACTTTCAAGAGAACTCAAGTTTTGATTCGAGTTATATCAAAACTCGAGTCTCGGATTTTGAAAAAGGTTTTAAAAATGCACAACTCTCAGAAGAACTTGAGTTTGAGTAAAAGTTATCTCAAAACTCGAGTTCATGTTTTAGAGCTCGAGTTTCGAACATTGGAAGTGTTCTAGAAAATCAGAACTCTCAGTGGAAACTCAAGTTATGTTGGAAGTTTTGCCAAAACTCGAGTTTCATTTTATAGAACTCGAGTTTCGGGCTCTCAAGTGATTTTGAAAAACGAAACTTCCTTCCATAACTTGAAGTTTCAATGAAATTTTTGCTAGAACTCGAGTTTCAAAGAGAGAGAAACGAAAATTCCTTCTCAACTTGAAGTTTAAGCAGGAGTTATAGCATAACTCGAGTTATGGGAAGATAGAACTCGAGTTTCGGGCTGAGGAAAATTTCTAAACTCCAAAGCTTCTTTCCAAACTTCAAGTTTTCGTTAAGAGTTTTCATATAACTCGAGTTCTGAGTATTGAAACTCGAGTCTCAAGAAGAAAATCCTTTTAAACCTGAAACTTTCAAATGAAACTCGAGTTATACATAAAAGTTTTGTTTTGAAATACCTATAACTTGAAGTTTCATGATACAAAACCCGAGTTTCGAAGAGAAAACATGTTATAACTCAAAACTCTCAAGGAAACTCGAGTTGCAATAAACGTTATGATTTGAAAATTGTCAAAACTTGAAGTTTTGGCTAATGGAACTCGAGTCTCAAAGAGCACAAAGCATTTTGGCTTACTGGAACTTCTGGAAATCCGAGTTATAAGATTCACAAGTCAAGTTTTATCAAAACTCGTATTCAAACTCAAGTTTCAACAAAAGTTATGAGATTTCTACTTTGAAAATTCTTCGATAACTTGAGTTATGAAGATGCAAAACTCAAGTTTCATCTTCTGACATTTACGCAGCGTGTCATGGACTTTAAACTGATCCCAAAATCTTTCCTTTTCATGCAACGATTATTTGAATGACACCAACCATCATAAATGCTCAACTGACTTATTTATTAGCAGGGAATGAAGTTCTGATTGCTTAAAGAAAAAGAGATTCAACGGACAAAATCTTAGATTTTCATTCTACCTACTGTCAGAAGCACGCAGGCGCATTCAATACGGGAAGGTGAACGAAGCCGATGAGTCTAACGGAAATATTAATGTCTCTAACGGACATTTAATCTTCTCACCTATAAAAGGCGAAGCATTCATGTCTGTGAAGATAGAGAAAGCATATACTAGAAAGCAAATTGATTACGCTTCAGCTACCTTACTCTATTTTCATTCTCTCATTTAAAAGCTTCAGTGATTATCATTAAATTCTCAGAAAGGAGAATATTCTTGTTCATTTATTGAGTTTGTAAGAGTTGCTCAAGGTTGGAGAATCTTGAGTGGGTTAAAGGCACAAGCAAAAGTGTCTGTGGGATAGATTGAGTTAGGGAGGGGGAGAGTCCTTCTTCAGTTTGATTGTAATCTTTTGAGATTAGTGGATTTGGAAAGCTCAAAGGGTTTTGAGGACTGGACGTAGGTCAGGAGGAACGAACCAGGATAAATTTCTGTGTCACTTTCTTTCATACTCTGTTTTACGTTGAAAGTTTGCGAAAATTTTGTTAGACCAATTCACCCCCCTCTTGGTCAAATCCGATCCTAACATTTGGTATCAGAGCGGGTCTCTTGTGTAAAGCACTTAATAGTCTCAAGAGCTATAAATGGCAGGATTTGGGGAACATGTTATTAGTGACGGAGCTTCCATCACTAGACCTCCAGCTTTTAATAGCCAACGTTTTTCATTTTGGAAAATCAAGTTTCAAAACTTTATTTTGGCTAATGATTTAGATTCATGGGATGTTTTTGAAATAGGAAATTTTGTTCCCCAAAAGAAAGTAAATGACGTGCTTGTTCCCAAAACTCATAGTGAGTTTGATGAGCAAGATTTAAAGAAAGCTCTGCTTAACAGAAAAGCTGTGTTAATGTTGCAGGCTGCCTTGAATGAGGATTATTTCTTCAGGATATGCACACTTCCTTCAGTAAATACATGTGGGAAGCGTTAAAGATAGCATATGAAGGAACAGAAGCTGTAAAAGGGGGAAGAGTGAATACTCTTACTACTAAGTATGATCTACTTAGAATGAAAGAAGGAGAAACCATTGCAGAGTTTGAGATGAGACACACTCATCTCATCAACAAGCTGGCAGCGCTTGGAAAAACCTACAATCAGCGCACCCAAGTGAGAAAGATTCTTAATATTCTCACAGACAAATGGGAAGCTAAGGTCACGGCCATTGAGGAATCAAGAGGAGAATCAATGATGTCCGTGGCTGCTCTCTTTGGAAGCCTTGCTGAGTATGAGAGCAAACAAAAGTTTAAAAAGGAGCTCTCAGTAATAGAAGACAGAAAGAAGAAAGGGCTAGCCCTCAAGTCAATAAAAGAGAAAGAACCTAAAATAGAGCCTGAGGAAGAAGAAGAAGTTGAGGACGAGGAACTGGCCATGGTTGTCCGGAGGTTCAAGAAACTCTATAGAAAAGATCAACCTCCAAGAAGATTTCAAAAAGGTGCCTCAAGCAAAGAAATCATTTGCTTTGAGTGCAACAAACCAGGCCACATGAAAGCAGATTGCCCTCAGCTGTCCCAATGAAACAAAGAAAAGAAAAAGTTCAAATCCTTCAAGAAGAAGAAGGCATATGTTTCTGGGATATGGGGAGATAGTTTGTCAGAAGACGAAAGTGAACTTGAGGAGGAAGCCAACATTTGTCTTGTTGCTCAAGAGGAAGAAATTTCAGAGACAGATGAGGTAATCATTGCTGAACCAACCTATGACGAATTACGTTTAGAATATGATGAAATGCATGTTGAATTACTTAAATTTGCCAAAGAATAAGCTAGTTTAAGAAAGAAAGTCAAAGAACTTGAAAAACCAGTAACGAAAATAGTAACAAAGGAATGCTCAGAATGTCCCGTCTTGAAAAAGGAAAATGAACGGTTAAGTAAGACTCTTGAAAAATTTACTAGAGGTAGTGAAATGTTGAAAGTTATCCTAAAAAGCCAGAAAGTGGTAAATGATAGAATTGGGATAGGGTATAACCTAATTAGTGATAAAAGGAAAGGAAAGAAAAGGTATGGAGGTAAAAGCTATCTTAAGTATTTCCAAAAGTCCATTCATTCATCTGAACCATTTGCATCATGTACTTACTGCAACAGAAAAGGGCACAAAACCTCTTCTTGTTATTTCAAGAAAGGGAAAACATTAGAAACATACAAATGGATACCCAAAGGAACGCATGAATCATGTCAAACTAACCTCAAAGGACCCAACAAGCTTTGGGTACCTAAAAAAATAACTTGATTTCTTGCAGGTATGTCTTAGAGTATCCAAATCAAACAAATGGTACAATGATAGTGGATGCTCAAGACACATGACAGGGGACAAGAGTAAATTTGTCAACCTGAAATCAAAGGATGGAGGAAAAGTAAGTTTTGGAGGGAACCAATCTGGGAAAATCACTGGAATTGGAGAGATTGGTAACCCAAATGGATTACCGGTAAAAGATGTCTATCACGTTGAAGGACTTTGTCACAATCTGCTGAGTGTGAGTCAAAGCACTGACAAAGATAACTGGGTCATATTTGATGCTCAAGAATGTTTCATCGTCAACAAGAAAGATTTGGCAATTGACAAAGAAAAGATAAACATTCAACTACGAGCACCCAGGGATGGTAACTGTTATTCTCTTGATTTAGAAAATTCTTTTGCTAATTCCTGTTTCATTAGGCAAGCAGATGAGAGTTATTTATGGCATAAACGCTTAGCTCATGTGAATATGAATCAACTTGACAAGTTAATTAAACATGATCTAGTTCAAGGAATTCCAAAGATCAAAGTTAAAAATGATTTAGTATGCGATGCTTGTCAGATGGGTAAGCAGAACAAATCATCTTTCAAATCCAAAAAGAAATTTCAACCAAAAGACCCCTTGAACTACTTCACATGGATTTAATGGGTCCAGCAAGAGTAAAAAGTCTTGGTGGGAATCTTTACACACTTGTCATAGTTGATGATTATTCTAGATTTACATGGACTATGTTTCTGTCATCAAAAGATGAAACCTTTGAATTATTTGTTATATTTGCCAAGAAGGTCCAAAATGAGAAAGGTATGTCTATTGTTTCTATTAGAGCAGATCATGGAGGAGAGTTCAAGAATGGAGACTTCGCAACCTACTGTGAAGGGAAAGGAATTAGTCACAACTTCTCAGCTCCTAGGACTCCTCAACAAAATGGAGTTGTCGAGAGGAAGAACAAAGTCCTGACAAACATGGCACGAGCTATGATGATAGAAAAACAAATGTCTCAATTCTTCTGGACAGATGCAATCAACACAGCGTGCTACATCTCCAACAGGGCCTACATCAGGACATCTCTCGGGAAGACACCATATGAGCTGTACAAGGGAAGAAAGCCAAACCTTTCTCATCCCCACATCTTTGGCAGCAAGTGCTTCATTCACAATAATAGGAAGGAGAACATTAGCAAATTCGATCCTAGAGCTGATGAAGGTTTATTTCTTGGTTATTCTAATAGGAGTAAAGCATATAGAGTATTTAACACACGTATTTGTGTAGTTGAAGAGTCAATACATGTTAGGTTTGTTGAAACTGAATCTCAGACAAAACCTTTGGATGAAGAAATTGTTATTTCAAAAGATTTTCAAAATGTGCCTTCACTGAAAAATGATCCTGAGGAAGATCCTTCGGATAAACTTTTTGAAACAGCTCAACCAAAAGCGTGGAAGTACATCAGAAATCACCCTCTCAATCAAGTGATTGGAGAAGTGAATGAAGGTGTACAGACATGAAGAAAATTTTTAAGTGAAGCACAATTTTCAGCTTTCATTTCTGAAATTGAACTCAAGAATGTAGAAGAAGCTTTGTCTGACAATGACTGGATTATTGCTATGGAAGAAGAACTGAATCAATTTGAAAGAAATCAAGTTTGGGACTTGGTACCCCGTCCAAGTGACCATCCAGTCATTGGAACAAAATGGGTATTCAAGAACAAACTTAATGAATCTGCAGTAATTGTCAGAAACAAAGCTAGATTGGTGGCAAAAGGTTATAATCAAGAAGAAGGAATTGATTATGAAGAAACCTATGCACCAGTGGCTAGATTAGAAGTTATACGGGTTCTTCTTGCTTTTGCGTATATAAAAAATTTCAAACTTTTTCAAATGGACGTAAAGAGTGCTTTTCTAAATGGTTTTATTATGGAAGAAGTTTATGTAGAACAACCCCCGGGATTTGAAGATGCTTCAAAACCAGATCATGTTTACAAATTAAAGAAAGCACTCTACGGGCTAAAACAAGCTCCAAGAGCTTGGTATGAGAGATTGAGCAAATTTTTGGTAGACAAATATTTTGTCAGAGGGAAAGTTGATACAACCTTTTTTATTAAACATATTCATTCAGATGTACTTATAGTTCAAATATATGTTGATGATATTATTTTTGGAGCCACTAACAACACTCTCTGTGAGAATTTTGCTAAGACAATGCAGGGAGAGTTTGAGATGTCCATGATGGGAGAATTGAACTTCTTCCTTGTACTTCAGATCAAACAAAGGAAGAATGGGATTTTCATAAGCCAAACTAAATATCTAAAGGAGCTCTTGAAGAAGTTTGGAATGGAGCAGTGCAAAAGTTCAAACACTCCCATGAGCTCTACTGCCTTGCTTGATGCTGATGTGAGTGGAAAAGACTTCAACATCAAGACATATAGAGGAATGATTGGATCATTACTCTATCTCACGGCTAGCAGACCTAACATCCAATTTAGCGTGGGAATGTGTGCCAGATATCAAGCTACACCCAAAGAGTCACATGCTGAAAATGTCAAGAGAATTTTAAGATATCTGGCTGGAACCACTGAGCTTGGAATGTGGTATCCAAAAGGCAACAATGAATACTTGTTATCATATTCTGATTCTGACCATGCTGGCTATAAAACAGATAGAAAAAGCACAAGTGGTCATTGTCAATTTCTTGGAGGGTCACTGGTGTCGTGGTTCAGCAAGAAGCAGTCAACTGTTTCACTATCCTCAACAGAAGCTGAGTATGTTGCTGCTGCTAGTTGTTGTGCATAAGTGCTTTTGATGAAGCAGCAACTTAAGGATCTGGGAATGGATTTAACAGAAATCCCAATCCTCTGTGACAACATGAGCACCATTAGTCTAGCCAAGAATCCTGTGCATCACTCCCGAGCAAAGCATATAGATATTCGTCATCACTTCATTTGGGATCATGTTCAGAAAAAGGATGTCAAAGTCAAGTTTATTCCAACTCACTAACAAGTGGTAGACATCTTCACCAAACCTCTTGCCAGAGAACAATATGTGAATATTAGAAGAGAATTGGGAATGGTGAATCCCAACGAATTGTAAGTATTCTCATGTTTAATGTTTATATGTTTTGATGATTGTATACTAATTTTATCATCGGAGTGTTTTCAGAAATTTTTGCAGGTCTTTGTTTTCATCACAAAGAACAGAGTACGTTTTATGCCAAGCAAAACTCAAGTTTTGGAACGAGTTCTGATGAATCTCAGAAGAAAAAGATGCAAAACTCGAGTTTCATGTGAAGAAAACTCGAGTTTCGGCGAAATTTTGAAGCAAAAAGGGGTTGGAGATCATGAGACTCAAGTTTGATGTTCAAAACTTGAGTTTTGCTAAGCATTTCCTGACTTAAACTTGATAAAGGAAGAAAGTTTGTTCGAAACTCAGGTTCCAGAGGCTCCAGAGGCACAACTCGCAACAAAACTCAAGTTTCCTAAAGGGTTCAGGTAAAACTCGAGTTTACAGAGGACAAAACTCGAGTTATGGTAAGTTTTTTATGTTTCAGGGTCTTGAAACTTGAGTTTTGGCTAAGCAAAACTCGAGTTATGGCAAGTCTGTTCATACTCAGGACCCCGAGAATCGAGTTTGGTTGAACAAAACTCGAGTTCTCAAGTGTCTGTCCATCTTTAGACCCCGAAACTCGAGTTTTCATAAATGAAACTCGAGTTATAGGGCTTTTCTAAGTTTTGAGTGACAAAACTCGAGTTTTGAGAGTCACCGAGGCTAAATTGCTCCAGAAACTCGATTTTTCTCACTTTCCCCTTTTCAATAACTCGAGTTAACCTAATTTCTCTCACCCAAAATTCGATTTAACTGTTGCCTTTCCTTAGAAACTGTTTCAATCATCCCCATAACCGTTTTCGATCATAACCCATCTCTTTATTCTCATTTATTCCATCATGTCCACCGATTAAACTTTCAAATTTCCCTTTCGACACTGTCGGCACCCAACTCTCGAATTTCCAGTTTCTGTGAAACATTTCTTGAAACTAAATCATGGCACACACAAAATGGTCTTTGAAAACCTCTCCCAAGTCCAAGAAACCATCTGCCAGTGCCCCATCTCAATCTCAAGCCTCAACTCCTCCTCCACCGAAACGAGTTCGTATAATAGAGCCTTCGGAAGAGCAGCAATTTGAGGTTCCATTGATTAAGAAACCAAGAGCAAGCAGGCCCAAATCCATCCTAAGCCCAAAAGCAAAAGGAAAGGCTTCAATGGCAGAATCATGACAGCCAGAAGCCTCTCGGGCTCGCCACTCTGACTCAGAAACCGAGAGCATTTCCCCTTAGTCTCGTGCTTCAGTGCCTAGGAGAAGATGAAGGCACAAAAGGCCACAACATCAGAGTCTCAACAGCCCTCTATGTAGACTGCAGAAGTAGCACCCCCTGGATTTAATGTAAGAAGTGTCTACATAAACCTTCAAACTCCTGGAATTTTTGAAAATGCTTATAAGGATAGGGAGTTGTGTCCTGCCATAGTCATTGATCTAGATAAGATTAAAGATTTGGGAATAGATGTTAAGGAATATTTGGAACATTATGAGAGTTTGTTAAAGATAAACATCTCCTATTCCCCTGACATGGTTAGGATTTTTTATAACAACTTGGAAGTCACTTCTACCACTGATGGGTCAGGGAAAATCATTCTGAGGTCAATGAAGACCAAAATAAGAGGGGATGACATACACCTAGCACCAGATTTGATTAACACTTACTTGGGTACTCATGATTATGTTGCTAAGTCTAGAACCTTTAGTCCAGAAGAAGTGTTTGAATACTTGAGGCCAGGAGAGACTTTTACTGGTTTAAATTTTGAGCCTGCAGCCATGCCTCCTGTTCAGAGGGTCATTCACTACATCTATACTAGATGTTTAGTGAATAAGGGTAAGAATTACACCCACATGTCCTCTACTGACTACCAGATGATGGCATCCATTATGGTCAAGGAAAAGAGGAACATTGGCCAGATGGTATTTGAGGAAATGTGGAGGTTTAGAACCTCCAAGTCTAAGAGGATGGCAGTTCCCTACCCCTGCTTGGTGTCTAGGATCATGGAGCTTGATAAGATCTAGCATATTATGAAGGGTCAGAAGCCATTAAAGCCCATTGAGTTCAAGGAGACTCATCTTCATAGAATGAAGATTGAGATTCAGATCACACCTGGTCAGACCACTGCATAGAGCAAGCAGAAGAGGACCCTCCAGAGTGCCCCAGGATGAGGTATAGTCTTCACCCCTCAGCAGCCTACCTCTGCACCTTCCTTTGCTCAGGCTTCAGTCCAGCACTTTTTGGAGACTGAATTTAGGAAGATGGGTGAGCAGTTCACACAGGCCTTTCACTCAGAGACCCAGAGCTATGTGAACACACTCTTGAAGGCTGCTGCAGAGTATTTTTCTAGGAAGTCACTTGATCTAGCAGTGGCTAATATGAGGACATCAGTGGATGCTTTGAAAGTCATAGTGGATTCACTGAAAGTATCAGTGGATACTAGACTTGCCTCTTTGGAAGGAAGGATGACTTCCATTGAGGACTTCATTAGAGGCTTCCAAGCCCCTCCTCCTACAGCTGAGCCTTCTGGACCTGAGCCTTCTACTGAGCCTGCTTCTGCATCTCCTGTGGCATCTCCTATTCCAGCATCTCCAGCACATGCATCCCCTGTACCTTCTCCAGTTCCTTCACCTCCTGCTTATGCTCCAGACTCTACTCCTGTGCTTCTACTTGAGTATCATCCATCATCTGAGCTTGAGCAGCCACCTGCAGCTTCTGAGCCTACTCCCTCTGAGCCTCCCTTGTCTCTTACCCCTCTCACTACCATCTTTAACATTTCTGACTCTTCACCTTCACCTTCTTCTGCCTCTCCTTCTCACCCTCTTTGATTGATGACAAAAAGGGGGAGAAGTGGTGACTTTTATATTTTGTATTGTGACTTGTATATGTTTCTGAACTCTGTTATGATCATGTTATGAAATTTGATGAATTTTATGTGCAGTTTATAAATTGTTAGTTCTGAATTGTTTAATCTTTTTTTATCTCCTGTTGATTGGTTTTGTCATCATAAAAAAGGGGGAGAATGTTGAGATAATGTTTTGATGATGACAAATGTGTTTTTGAAATTATGTTTAGACTGTTTGTTTTCATAAAGTTTTAGAAAACTTCGAATTTTTACTGAAATCTTTGAAAGAACTCGAGTTATGAGCTTCAAAACTCAAGTTACAATGTTTTAAAATATGTTCAAAATCTCAAACTTTCAAGAGAACTCAAGTTTTGATTCGAGTTATATCAAAACTCGAGTTCTGGGAGTCAAAACTCGAGTCTCGAGTTTTGAAAAAGGTTTTAAAAATGCACAACTCTCAGAAGAACTTGAGTTTGAGTAAAAGTTATCTCAAAACTCGAGTTCATGTTTTAGAACTCGAGTTTCGAACATTGGAAGTGTTTTAGAAAATCAGAACTCTCAGTGGAAACTCAAGTTATGTTGGAAGTTTTGCCAAAACTCAAGTTTCATTTTATAGACCTCGAGTTTCGGGCTCTCAAGTGATTTTGAAAAACGAAACTTCCTTCCATAACTTAAACTTTCAATGAAATTTTTGCTAGAACTCGAGTTTTGTGTTTTAGAACTCGAGTTTCGAAGAGAGAGAAACGAAAATTCCTTCTCAACTTGAAGTTTAAGCAGGAGTTATAGCATAAGTCAAGTTTTGGGAAGACAGAACTCGAGTTTCGGGCTGAGGAAAATTTCTAAACTCCAAAACTTCTTTCCAAACTTCAAGTTTTCGTTAAGTGTTTTCATATAACTCGAGTTCTGAGTATTGAAACTCGAGTCTCGAGAAGAAAATCCTTTTAAACCTGAAACTTTCAAATGAAACTCGAGTTATACATAAAAGTTTTGTTTTGAAATACCTATAACTTGAAGTTTCATGATACAAAACCCAAGTTTCGAAGAGAAAACATGTTATAACTCAAAACTCTCAAGGAAATTCGAGTTGCAATAAACGTTATGATTTGAAAATTGTCAAAACTTGAAGTTTTGGCTAATGGAACTCGAGTCTCAAAGAGCACAAAGCATTTTGGCTTACTGGAACTTCTGGAAACCCGAGTTATAAGTTTCACAACTCAAGTTTTATCAAAACTCTTATTCAAACTCGAGTTTCAACAAAAGTTATGAGATTTCTACTTTGAAAATTCTTTGATAACTTGAGTTATGAAGATGCAAAACTCGAGTTTCATCTTCTGACATTTACGCAGCGTGTCAAGGAATTTAACTGATCCAAAAATCTTTCCTTTTTCATACAACGATTATTTGATTCACACCAACCATCATAAATGCTCAACTGGCTTATTTATTAGCAGGGAATGAAGTTCTGATTGCTTAAAGAAAAAGAGATTCAACGGACAAAATA
Organism: Vachellia collinsii; assembly: GCA_006871305.1. Taxonomy (NCBI): domain Eukaryota; kingdom Viridiplantae; phylum Streptophyta; class Magnoliopsida; order Fabales; family Fabaceae; genus Vachellia; species Vachellia collinsii. The sequence goes on from QFDD01000730.1 coordinate 16,783, forward strand.
TCAAATTTTCATTCTATCTACTGTCAGAAGCATGCAGGCGCATTCAATGCGGGAAGGTGAACGAAGCCGATGAGTCTAACAGAAACATTAATGTCTCTAATAGACATTTAATCTTCTCACCTATAAAAGGCGAAGCATTCAAGTCTCCGAAGATAGAGAACGCATATACGAGAAAGCAAATTGATTACGCTTCAGCTACCTTACTCTGTTTTCATTCTCTCATTTAAAAGCTTCAGTGATTATCATTAAACTCTCATAAAGGAGAATATTCTTGTTCATTTATTGAGTGTGTAAGAGTTGCTCAAGGTTGGAGAATCTTGAGTGGGTTAAAGGCACAAGCAAAAGTGTCTGTGGGATAGATTGAGTTAGGAAGGGGGAGAGTCCTTCTTCAGTTTGATTGTAATCTTTTGAGATTAGTGGATTTGAAAAGATCAAAGGGTTCTGAGGACTGGACGTAGGTCAGGAGGACCGAACCAGGATAAATTTCTGTGTCACTTTCTTTCATACTCTGTTTTACGTTCAAAGTTTGCGAAAATTTTGTTAGACCAATTTACCCCCTCTTGGTCAAATCCGATCCTAACAATTTATGTGTGGTTGTAGCCACCTAACATGTAAATCCTTGCTTATGAAGTATGCCTGGTTGTAGCTATGCTCTTATTGCCTTGGCCTTGTGTAAATATGTTAGAAGTAAGGTATTGTTGTTCATGACTTGGCATCTTAGTTTATATTAAATAAATCATGCATGTTGATGTTTTTGTTAGAAATACTTGCTATTGGGATTTCTTTGAAATCTCATCCTTTCCAATGATTAACCATAGGCACAAGTTCCAGGAGCAAGGGAAAAGAAGTGCAAGAGTAAGTGGTGATGACTTCCTTGGAGGTGGGCATTTGTACATGTTGTGTTATTACTTTAGTTGATGTATATGTGCATAGCCATGGTTTTGGGAATAAATGTAAGTTAAACTCCTACACTAGGTCAATTATGTGTTATGTGATGTGAATATGTGTGTTTTGAAGTGAAAGGCAAAAAGAAAATGAAAAGAGCATGTCATTTGGCCATAAAAGGGTCTAAAGCCCTTAATTATGACAAAATGGGATAATTTGAGTAAATGGAACCCATTGGACCTGATATTTTGCATGAAAATAGACTATTTTCCATGCTTTCTATAGAGTCCTAGATTTCTTAATTTGGAGTTGTGTGTGAAAGTTATGCATTTTACAAGTTCAGCAGAAAATTTGATAGCAGAAAGTTCGCCCCGGCAAAGTGGACCTGAGCGGAAAATTTTGGCTTTCTTGAGGAGTTCGCCACAGTGAACCCAAAAGTTTGTCGCAGCGAACTAGGTCTGAGAGACATTTCACTTTCAGCTGAAAAAGTTCACCGCAGCAAAACCCGAAGTTAACCGCAGCGAAGTCCCAATTTTTGGCCAATTGAATAGTGACTTTGCCAACTCTTTTCAACTTTATTTGAGTAATAACTTGGTCCAAGGAATATTTTTTTCTCTTTAATGGATTGAGAAAGCTTCCATTAGAGACCTAAATCACTTGGTTTAGATTTTTCTAGAATTAGTTGTGAATTTTCAAAGTTGGGCTAAAAATTCCAAGTTTCCAAAGGAATGATAACTCAAGTGGGAGTTTTTGAAATTCACCTAAATGACTAATTCTAGCTAATATAATGGTCTTAAGTGGTTAAATTAAAGTCTCTAATGCTTAATGAAGCTAGAAAAGAGAGGTGTTACACCTTGAATTGATTAGATAGTCGGGCTAAAGACTTTAAACTAAGCGCTTCTTGGGAGGCAATCCAAGATTTAGTCATTTATTTATTTATTTTCTTTGCCGGACTTTCTGTCTTTTATTGGTTTTGTAGGAATCTTGCATACCTAAATGATGTGTCACTTGGTCAACAACAATAAGGAGTACTTTGTAACAATAGTCTTTCTTAACCGGTTACTTAACTTAATAAACAACACTTCAACAATTACCTATGGTTAAAAAAACTCTTAATTTATAAGATAGGTTAACTCACAAGTAGGGGTAAGCAAGAAAACCGAAAACCAAACCGAAATAATTTGGTTTTCGGTTTTTCAGTTTGGTTTTTTCAATTTTTTTCGGTTTTAACTTTTGTTCCAATTCGGTTTTCAGTTTTCAGTTCAGTTCCTGTGAAAACAATCTGGTTTTAACCGAAAAACCGAATTATATATATAATATATATTTTTATTTAATAAATTATTAAATATTATTATAATATATTTAAAAATTATTATATTATATTTATATTAATAAATTATTAAGTATTTTCGATTAATTCGATTAACCGAAAAACCGAATCGAAATAATTCAGTTATTTCAATCCGATTAATTTTTAAGTTTGGTTTCGGTTCGGTTTTTTCTTTAGAAGCATTTCATTTTTTATCGAAAACCGAAGTAAAAAACTAATTCTCACCCCTACTCGCAAGATATAACATTTCACATAATGCGAAATAACTATTAATATTAAATTGATTGGACTAAACTTTTCAAATCCATGCCAATATCAAATTGAAGGTCCAATAACAACTTGTCCAACATAGATTTATCCCTTCAAATCCTTAGTCCCAAAACATTATAATAGATCCATCAAATATTATAATGGTATCAATGATAGGCCTCTAGCCCTATAATAGTAATTCATCAAAAAATACGAGTCGGAGAATTTCAACTAAGGGTGTAATAAAATATGAGCCCTATAATAGTGGCAATATAAATCCATGCATCACATACATCCGGGGAGGAGGCTATACGATGATTATAGAACAATTTAAGCCTCCAAAATCTTCCCAGAAGTCTTAGTACAAGAGCTATCACCTGAAAAATGTTAATAGCAAGACAAAAGTCTCAACAACCAACAATCCAACTCAAAAGGCATACCAGCAAGTGCTGATGAGAGATAAAGAATTGATTGCATTGTTTCATAAGTGAAGTACCAAATTTCTCAATCCTAAGTGTATCACATACAATATATTCATACATAATACTCAATATCACAAAGAATTCACACAATAATCTCTATTCACATTTCACAGGATATATCTCAATATCATCACCATAAATGGATTACAATGATCACAAGGGTCACGTGAATCAATGATACTTGATCATTTTTCTAAATCACTAGGTCTCCCTTGTAACTCCCCCACTTTATTTCCTTTGACTGAACCCATGGGCTAGTGCTATCCATGTGACTGGTAGCTACCCAAAAAGCCAACTGTTCAAGTGATGTGGATTGGCCAGATCCACAGAACACAAATCCGAACCATGGGTTCTCCCCCCAACATTAATAGGGTGTCATGGGCCCTCCTAGCATAATGGGCCTAGGATCATTCGGTGTACAACCAAAAGTCCTCCATCCTTGTTTCCTCTTTATGCATGCTAAAAAATTCACTCCCTTATTTTCTCTTTAATAACCTCCCATTAATAACAACACCTACCTCTCCCAATAACACAATACTCATTTTCTAGAGCTTAATCATGACCTATACACAATTTGCCATTAACACTTGTATATATACACATGAATATCCAACAACTTTCTCAAACAATAATTTTATGCTCAAAGTTACAATAGAATCACTAGAATATATATATATATATATATATATCCAGAGGCATTTGTGAATATTGTCATTGCAACACATCATCCTTTTAAATTCAAACTTCACAATGCATTTTTATTATCCAATAGCTTTATTTCGCTTTTTAAACTTATAAGTAATAATAATTTCTTCCACCTCCAAAATTCTCCAATATTCGCTTCCTCAAAAATCACATAAATAAAATGTTTTTGAATCCTCATTGAAATCCTAATTTGTTTATCCCATAAATCATTTATCATCTATTGATATTGCTATAGATATAATTATTTCCTTAATTTATTCAAAAAAACCAAATTTTCAATACCTAGAGTTCCTCCCAAAATTCCTAGTATTCATATTTCCACATAAATTTCGAATCTAATTCATTCCATATTCAACATAAGCTCCAATGAACTAAAGTAAACTATAAAACCTAAATCTGATCGGTACAAGTATCATATTTGTCCAAAATAATAACTGATTACATATAAAAAATTCATTTTAAATCATTAATCAACCAATTATACAACTACAAATTGATTAAATCATACTACTATTTTATTTCTACAATTCTATAGTCATCTATTGCAAAAACTCAAAACTTGATATGAACCCTAAACAAAAAATTTGCTCTATTTTTTAGAAAAATTAATCATTAAATAGATCTAGATGAGTAAAAAAATTTTATAAAAGACATTAAGTGATTGGAGGTAGTTTTACTTACCAGTATAAGCTCTAAAGTTTCGAAAGCTTCAACCATAGGATGAGCGGCGCAGCTGAGGAGGGAATAGATGCGAAATATAATGGAAAAAAAAAGGTTTCTGGTTGACCTTAATAACGTTATGGTTAGAATTACATAATAAGACCCATAGGAGAAATTTACACTAGATGACCCCATTTTCCTATTCCCTTCTCGTCTCTTCTCTTTCCCCTTTTTTTCTTTTTTCTTTTTTCTTTTTTTAATTTCTTTTATCATATATTACAATTTATTTTATTTTAATAAATTATATTTGAGTAAATCCATAATACTCAAATAAATAAAGGATAAATTTTAATTATCATGAAATAATTATTTTTAATAATACTTAAATTTAGAAATGAAAATTTTTGGATGTTACAACTCTCTACACCTAAAAGGAATTTTGTTCTCAAAATTCAGTTAATTACTAACCATAAGTAAGAAACAACTTAAACAAAACAAATTCAACCAAAACAAGCAACGACAATCAAAACAACACAATCAGATAACACAAACATACCAAGAAAACAAACTTGAATATTTGCGTCTCATTCGCTCCTCAATCTCCCAGGTAGCCTCTCCAAGAGACATACCCTTCTAGAAGGCCTTCACAAGACGGATAGTCTTGCTCTGTAGCTGCTTATCCTGAAAGTTCAAAATCCTCTTCGGCTCTGCTTGATAAGTCAAGTTTTCTTGCAACTCAACCTCTTCAGGTTCAATCACATGTGAAGGATCCAGATGATATTTCTTCAGCTGGGATACATGGAACACATTGTGTAGATTTGACAGTTGCGGAGGTAGCACACTTTAGTATGCGTCGGGCCCAACCTTATCCATAATCTCAAATGGACCAATAAACTGAGGTGTCAACTTGTTCACCTTAATTGCTCAGCCAATCCCAATGACTAGAGAAACCTTCAAGAACACATGATCTCCCACCTCAAAAGACAACGGTCTTCGACATGTGTCAGCATAACCCTTATGCCTACTATGGGTTGTCAGTGCTTTTTCCTAATTAGCTCAATCTTCTTTGTCATCTCATCCACTAGATTTGGCACAATGAATGTCCTCTCGCTCAATTTAGTCCAACAAAGCGGAGATCTACACTTCCAACCATATAAAGCCTTGAAAGGTGCCATTTGAATGCTAGAATGATAACTATTATTATAAGCAAATTCAGCTAGTGCCAAATGCTCATCCCAACAACCACACAATTCCAACGCCCAAGCTTTTCACATATCCTCAAGCGTTTGAATTGTCCACTTTGTCTGGCCATCTGTTTGAGGGTGATATGACGTACTGTATTTTAATTTGGTCCCCATGGCCTCCTATAACAAACTCCAAAAATTGGTTGTGAATTTGGGGTCATAATCTGACAAAATGCTCCCAAGTACCCCATGCAACCTGACAATCTCATTTATATATTTATCAGCCAAAACCTTCAAAGATTCACCCACTCTAATAGGCAAGAAGTGAGCGGACTTGGTCAACCAGAACACAAACGCCCAAATCGCATCATGTTTAGCACAAGTCGGTGGCAATCCTAAGACAAAATCTATGGATATGCTACCCCACTTCCACTGGGGAACCTTCAAACTATGCAACAACCCTGGCGATTTACTAGGATGATACTTGAGTTCAAAATCATAATCTTTCAAATACTCTACCCATTGACGTTGTCTGTTGTTCAGCTCTTTCTGATCCATTAAATACTTTAAACTCTTATGATCACGAAGCACCTCGAAATAAGAGCCATAAAGATAATACCTCCATATCTTCAAGGCAAAGCAACATCTACCAACTCTAAATCATGCGTTGGATAATTCTCCTCATAGGGTCTTAATTGACATGATGCATAAGACATAACTTTGCCCTCTTACATCAAAACATAGCCTAAACCCTTCAAGGATGCATCAGTATACACCGAATATGAAAGACTCAGATTTGGAATTGTGAGCACTGGAACTGAAGTCAAATGGGTCTTCAACTCTTGAAAAGTTGCCTCACACATATTAGTCCATAAGAAAGGTTGATCTTTCTTAGTTATCTTGGTCAACGCCATGGCTATCTGAGAGAATCCCTGAATGAATCATCGATAATGACCCGCTAGACCCACAAAGCTTCTTACCTCTATACTGACTTCGGCGATTCCCAATTCAACACCACATTCACTTTGTAAGGGTCAACAGTCACACCTTTAGCAGATACCACATGGCCTAAGAACTTCACTTCCTTGAGCCAAAATTCATATTTACTAAACTTAGCATACACTGTTAGGATAGGATTTGACCAAGAGGGGGGTGAATTGGTCTAATAAAATTTTTGCAAACGTTGAACGTAAAACAGAGTATGAAAGAAAGTGAACAAAGAGATTTATCTTGGTTCGGTCCACTTGACCTATGTCCAATCCTCAGAATCCTCTGAGCTTTTCAAATCCACTAATCTCAAAAGATTACAAAAACACAGAAGAAGGACTCTCCCCCATCCTAACTCAATTCAACCCACTGACACTTTTGCTCGTGTCTTTTCCCACTCAAGATTCTCCAATCTTGAGTTACTCTCACAGAAAAAATGATTGCACAAATATATTCTCCTTTCTTAGAATTTAATGATGAACACTGAAGCTCTTAAGTATGAGAGAATGAAAACAGAGGAGGTAGATGAATAACAATTAATGCGATATCAGTAGTCGTGTTTCTCTCCGTCCTCTGAAACTTGAATGCTTCGCCTTTTATATTTGGGAAGTATTAATTATCCGTTAGAAACATTTAAGTTTTCGTTATACTAATTCTTGTCGTTCACTTCCTGCAATAAATGCTTCTGATAGTAGGTAGGGTGGTTTCTGCGTTTTTGTCCGTTGAATCCCTTTCTGGTGAGGCAATCAGAATTCCATTCCTTGTTAATCATTAAAGTAAATGAGCATTTATGATGGTAGATGGGATTCAAATAAATGTTGCATGAATAAGGAAAGATTTGAGATCAACGTAAAACTTCTGACATTCTGCGTTACTGTCAGATAAAGCAAACTCGAGTTTTACTTGCTGAGAACTCGAGTTATTGAAGAAATAACAAAGCAGACTTTAGTAAAATTTTGTTGTAACTCGAGTTTTAATAAGAGTTTTGATAGAACTTGAGTTACAAAACTTAAAACTTGGGTTTTCACAGGTATTTGTAAGCTAAAACATTTTAACTTCTTCGAGACTTGAGTTTCATACTCCAAAAACTCAAGTTTTAATTATTTTCAAATCATAACTTTCATTGTAACTCGAGGTTCATTGGAAGTTTTGAGTTTAAAGAGGTTCACATCTCGAAACTCGAGTTTCATTTCTTAAAACTCAAGTTGTACTATAACTTTTATCGAAACCTCAAGTTTAGAAAGAAGTTTTGTAGTTCAAGAAATTTTTCAGACCTCAAAACTCGAGTTCTGTTTTCTCAAAACTCGAGTTGTATCAAAAACTTTTGTTGAAACTTCAAGTTGTGAAAGAAGTTTTGATACTCTCTCTTTGAAACTCGAGTTTTGATACTCATAACTTGAGTTCCATCAAAACTTTTATCGAAACTTCAAGTTTTGGAAAGAAGTTTTGTGTTTCAAATATTCTACAGAGCCCGAAACTCGAGTTTCACTAAAACTTCTATTAAAACTTGAGTTCTCTTTGAGAGTTCTGATTTTCTAAAACAATTTTAACACTCAAAACTCGAGTTCTATTACACACAACTCGAGTTTTCTCAAAACTTTTGTTCAAACTTGAGTTCTACTAAGAGTTTTGGATTTTTGAAACTTGTTTCAAAACCCGACACTCGAGTTTTGACAACACTTCCATCAAAACTTGAGTTCTCTTGAAAGTTTTGGGTTTTGAAAGCATTTTTAAACAATGTAACTTGAGTTCTGAAGCTTATAACTTGAGTTCTCCCAATACTTTCATTAAAACTCGAAGATTACTTAAACTTTCTGAAAACAATGAATTTTAATCATAAGTTCAAAAACATATTTGTCATCATCAAAACATTATCTCAACAACAACTGGTGATCCTTCAAGATACGGAGGGCAATATGCATATGTTCTCTATGCTCTTTCTCATTCTTGGAGTATATCAAGATATCATCGATGAACACCACCACAAATCGATCAAGATACGGTCGAAAGATTCTATTCATATAATCCATAAAGATAGTTGGCGTATTGGTCAAACCAAATGGCATTACCATGAACTTGTAATGCCCATAACGAGTACGAAAAGCATTTTCGAAATATCCTCTGCTCTAACCCAAAGCTAATGATACCCATATCTCAAATCAATTTTAGAGAACATCGTAGTAACAACCAACTGATCCAAAAGGTCATCTATCCTTGGCAATGGATACTTATTTTTAATTGTAACCTTGTTCAACTGGTGGGAGTCTATACACAACCGCATGCTGCTGTCCTTCTTCTTCACAAATAGTATCGGAGATCCCCACGGTGAAACACTTGACTGGATGAAACCCTTCTCAAGAAATTCCTCTAGTTGTTTCTTCAACTCTACCAGCTCCGCTAGAGCCATAAGATACGGAGCCTTAGATGTGGGGGCTATTCCTGGAGCTAGCACAATAGAGAACTCGACCTCTCTCTCTCTGGAGGTAAACCATACACCTCATCTGGAAACACCTCAGGATACTCCTTAACCACCTCAATCCCCTCAATTCCGACCTCTTGGTCTACACTCACGGAGAAGAATACCATGAACGCATGGCACCCTTTTCTAATACACTTCTCAACTTGAGCAACAGAAAAAGACACTATCTTCTTCTTGCAATCCAATAAAGCACCATTGACAAACAACTAATCCATGCCAACAATTAACTCAATGCCTTTGAGTTGCCAACAACTCAATTTCAAAGATTTGACCCTCAAACCGAAAGGTAAAACTGGAACATGCATGTGTGGTCATCACAATAGCCCCAGTAGGGGTAGAAACCCTTACATCATATGGTAATATAGACACAACAAAATCATATTTTCAAACACAATTAAGAGATATGAATGAATGTGAAGCACCTGCATCAAACAAAGCAAGAATATCATGGCCCTGAAGGGAAACAATACCTCTTATCATGCTAGGAGACGTGCCTACCTTCTCATGTGTCATCGCATAAACCCAACCAGAAACTGAAGGATGATTTGACTATTGGTTTTGCTGCTGCTTTGGACAATATCTGGCAATGTGCCTTACTTTGTGACACTTGAAGCATTCCCAATACTCTCCTTTATGACTCCAATTGCAACGAGTACAATCTCACTTTGCATTGTAGGTTGTCACTGTAGAGTCTTGGTGGAACTTTTGGCTCCTATACATTTGACTCCTTTGTGAATGAAATTTCTGCTGTAGCCCCTTCTCTTCTAAGCATTTCTGGGGGAAATTCTTGATCTTCCTTGAGTTACCAATACCAAACCCTGATCTCTTCATTATACTCCCTAATGGTCACAAGAAATTAGAAGGATTTCCTAGCATTAGTTGATATTTTGCCACCTCAACCTCTCTAAGCCTCCTTGTCGTAATGGTTAACTTCACACATGCCTCATCAAAACTCTCTATGCCATGTAGAGCTAGAAATGGCTCAACTCGGGCCTAACCCTCTCAAGGAGCTAGGTCGCCAACCATGAAGACCTCTCCACCTCCCTCATATGCAGCAGATGAGATACATACTTGGAAATGTCTATGAAGGTGGGGATGAAGTCATCCTCATGCATATCTCCCTGTTTCAACATATAAAACTGAGATTCCTTCTCAACCCTTAACACTGCTAGAAAGAAGTGATCCAAAAATCTTTGCTTAAATTGCTCTTAAGTATAATGAGAGTCATCTAATCCTTTTACACTAGTCCACCATAACTTAGCATTATCTTTCAGAAGATAAATGACCACCCTAGCCATTTGGTAGGAGTTGATATCTACCACCTTGAAGATAGCCTCCAATTTGTCGATCCAAGGTTCTGGTTTGATGGTATCGTTCTTAGCATCAAAGGTCAGAGGATTATGGCTTGACACGTCTTTCCACACCTTGGAGATAGAAAGGTCCTGTAAACCTAGGCTTGATGAGCTGCCTCTGGGGTCTCCTTCCCCTTGACCCCTTGATTGCCCTACACTAGTGCCCCGTTTCGTATGTTGGAATTGAGAGGTGAGAATTGGAAATGGAAGTGGAATTATAAAATTTGATTGTTTGTTATGTTGGAAGCCACTTCCATGGAAGTGAGACTTCCATCAAAATGGGTTCTATGGGTTCCATGGGTAGACCCATGGAACCCATCTCACTTCCATGGAAGTGAGATTTTTGGACCATTATGTCTGTATTTATTTTATCTATTGACTAATTTGATTTGGAAAAGGGTATATTAGTCTTCTTACATTATAAATATAAATATTAAATTAAAATAATACCCCACTTCTTCCAGCATACCAAACATGCTTTTAATTTCACTTCCAGTTCCAGTTCCAGTTCCAATTCTACTTCCACTTCCACTTCCACTTCCATCAAAATCAGTTCCGCATGCCAAATGGGACATAGGGGTGTCATATATGTTCTCCATTGGAATCTCCTTACTCCTTCTTTTCCTCATTTTTTTCTTGGAACTTCTACACCCTCTCATCCATTGTGTTCACCACCAACTCCTTCACTTGATGGAGGAGACTAACTTGATCATACCCTAGCTGATTAGGCTAGGCATTACCTCCTGCGTCAGATTGTCTTGATCTAGTCCGTACCATTCTCCACACCTAAGTATGCAACCCACCACAAAAGATAAGTAAGCAACCTAAGAACATAACACAAGGACTAAAGGTGAGTGTTCATGATGTTGGAGGCCTTGATGGAGCCGGTGAGCTCCTGGATGCGACCGTTGGTATGAATGATACAGATCACATCGAGAGCTCTGCAAGGGAGAATGCAAGAGATGCAAAACCCAGTGGTTGTATTCTGAACGATATGGATCACATAGATGCTTTTGGTGATTGGTGCTTGGTGCTTGTTCGTCATCATCGATCTTTTTCAGGCTTCTCCTTAGGACTATAAGGACCCGTTTGGATGAATAAATTGATTAGAATGGAAAGGAATGGAAGAGAATGGAAATTGTTTTGGGATGGGATGTTTGGTACTCACTGGAATGGAAAATAATTTGATAGGAAAATTTTTGTTTGGTTGGATAAAAGTGATGGTAAGATAGGTAGGAAAATTGTGTAAAATATCTATATTGCCCTTAATGACAAGTAAATGTAAAATGAAATTAAAAAATATATGTATTTATTAAAGAGTGTTTTCACTGTCTTCTTTGACGAAAAATTAACCCTAACCAAGATATCCTTAACAAAGAAATTTGTACATAGATGTTAAAAAAAAAATAAAAGTAGCTAAGGTAAGCTCTCATCCTCAACTCTATTAGGATAAGTTGAGGATGAGAGAGTTGAGAGCCCTTATTAAAGAAGGAAAAAAAATTGCTTAGCCAAGCTCTCATCCTCAACTCTTATTCAGATGGGTTGAGGATAAGAGCTTAGCTTAGCTTTTTTTTTTCTTTTTTTTTACAGTCTTGAGAGCTCTTATTCGGATGAGGACACTCTCATCTGAATGGAGATCTCATGCTCAACTCATCCGAATGAGAGTTGAGGATGAGAGCTTTTTTTGTTTTTTTGGAGCTCTCAATCTCTCATCCTCAACTCATCGGAATGAGAGTTGAGGATGAGAACCTAGTTTTTTTTTTTTGACCTCTCAACTCTCTCATCTGAATGAGAGTTGAGGATGAGAGCTTAGCTTGTTTTTTTTTGTTCTTTTTACACTCTTGAGAGAAAATAAAGAAAGAATATTAGCTAAAGAGATTGAAAAAAGAGGAACTTGTGAAAAATAATAAGAATATTAAGTTTCAACTCCTTAGATTTGATATCGGAAGAATCTAGTCAATTAGATGTTGGAATGGCTTAACAGTAAGTTAAAAATATTTTGAAATGAAGCTACACCTCAATTCATTCGAAGGGTAAAGTTGTATTCGAATGAAAGAATGTTCATTCGAATAAGATGCATATTGCTTCATGTCAGCTTGACATATGTTTAGTATTTGGACTATATCTCCCAAACCAAAAGTCCAATTGATGCAAAACTTATTTCCTATTAAACAAGACTCATAATTCGATTCATAGGCATTAAGAATGAACTCAAAGAAGTTCATATGAAGGATATATGAATTTTTAAATATGGTGGTCAGATTTCACACCTTATCACTAACCTTTTCTTATTATGGCTATCATAACTTTCGAAATACATCATCTTTGGGAATGATTTTTTTTCAACTGAAAGTAGACTCAAAGGGATTTCCAAGGATAGGTCATTTGTCAAATTTGGAGTTGAAATGAAGAAGTTACAGCTATTTGAAATTGACTTATGTACTTGATTCAGAAGCTCATTCGAATGAAAGATTTGCTCGTTCGAATGAAAGGTCTCATCTTCAACATATCCGAATGAAGCTTGAAGATAAGCATTAAAATCTTTCATTGTCATTCGAATGAACTTAGAAACTCATTCAAATGAATGCCCTCAGTTTCAACATATTCGAATGAACTCTGGAAATGAATATTAAAACTTTTATATGTCATTCGAATGGATCTAAACCTCATTCAAATGAGGTTCTTTATTTTCAAAGCTGAGTATTACATTTTTGAATATTCATTTGAATGAATCTCGTGTCTCATTCAAATGAGGCTCTCATCTTCAGGATATCCGAATGAGCCTTCAAGATATGTATTCAAATATTTAATGCTCATTTAAATGAAGCCAATCTGCATTCGAATGAAGAACTATTTTTCAAAATACCTTTTCCGGAACTCATTTGAATGAAGCATATGCTCATCCGAATATAATCCTCATCTTCCACATATTTGAATGATGATTCAAGATGTGTATTAAAATTTATATATGTCATTCGAATTAGGATTTGCTGTCATTCGAATGAAGAATGAAGCTTATGATCATTTGAATATAATCCTCATCTTCTACATATTCAAATGATGTTTGAGGATGAGTATTAAAGTTAATATATGTCATTCGAATCAGCACATACTGCATTCAAATGAAGAGTCTTTTCTCAAGTATAATTTCTAAAGCTCATCTGAATGAACACTCTTCTTCATCCTAATGAATTGCACATCTTCAGGCCATTTGAATGAGAACTCGAGATGCATGTTGAATTTTGTTATAGTCATTCGAATGAACTTATTGATTCATTCGAATGAGACATATTATTTTTAACTATAAACATTGATTATTATATGTCATTCGGATATAAATTTATGGCATATAAATGAAGTTGTTTTTTTACAAATGATTGAGAAACATTGCCTTTGAATGAATCACTTATGTATTTGAATGGTGTGATAGGTGAACGACTATAAATTCAAATTAGAGGAGCTGCACATGTTGTTCAATATTATATCTATGCTCTACGACTCACTTATCCATAGTGGAGCATTTTTCTCATAAAGCTGTAGGACTTTTTGACAAAGTGGACAATAGCTTCAAATGAGGAAAAACAATGGTGAACAAAGAAAATGAAAACTTAGAGTGGTAGCCCAAATAAAGTTGATTTGCAGAAGTGCCTGAGTGCTGCAGAAGAAGATGAAGACTTGAGTTGGGACATTGAAGATGATGATTAAGATGAGAAGTTGGTTAAGCCTTGAGATATTTGATGCATTGGCCTTCTAATTTCTTTCCAAGATATATGTTAGTTTGCCTTGGTTAGAGAAATTTGCCATTTCTTTTATGTTTGTAAAAATTAATGCAACACTAATGTCATCTGTTCTTTTCCTGTCAGTGTATTAAATCAATTGTTTCTCTGATCTTATTGTTTTTGGTTCATTTTTTTACCATTTGGGCGCATCAAAATATAATCCCTATAAACTGATACATCTACCATCTTGTTTCTCTTCTTAATCGGATGAGAATCCTACGCCTGACTCAGTTGTTATTTTCCTTTTATTTGGTTAACATCAGAAAATGACTAACAAATCATCCTTTTTGAATCCAACTGTTTGATTTGTATTAGTAAGTGACCCACTGACTAACAAATCATCTTATCAGTCGCATATGGACAATGAGCACTGCCAATAAACAGATGAGAGGAAAGATGGACATCAAGAAGGTCGACAAAAAAGTCACAGCAGGACCTTGTAGATGGAAAATCACAGCCCTTTTCCTCCGTTCCTCTCTTCTTCGATGGTGTAATGAGTTGCTTGCTTACTTTTTGAAACCACAGATGAGATATATGTTTCAACACAAGATGGATTTTTTATTTGCAATCTGAGGAGCAACTGCGTTTTTTGCGTCTTCCATCCTTCGCTTGAATTTGGTTCCCACCATTTTTGGTGGGAAGATAGGTTCTCTTGTCCGAATGAAAATGAGTTCCGACGGGAAACCATTTTCCATCTCAAATGTCCCACCAAACAGCCGCCGCCACTAGAAAATATTTATTTTCCTTTTCCATCACCCCATTTTCTTCGATCCAAACAGGCCCTAAGGAAGATTTGGCCAAAAAAAAAAATCAGTGAGGAAGATGATGACGTGGCTTATGAAGCAACATAGGGTCTGACGTGGCAAAGACGACTCAGCATGATTGGTCAACAGTTAGTTGATTGTTAGCTTCTATTAGGTTAGGGCAAAATTGCATTGTTTTCAACATTGCCTTTCAAAACATTTCCAGACACTCAATGCAACTCTGTGAATATTTTCAAGACAAATTTGCCCTTTAACCTAAAAAAAAATCCAAATTCCGTTAACAAAATCAAAATGGCAATAGCTGAAATTTTTTAGTTTTTCTTTTTTTTCCTAAAAATTATTTTTTTTTAAGTGTTGAATATTTACATTGATTTATTTAATGCTTTATCCTAATTTATGTCTTTACTCATTATAATTTTTTTATGCATAAAATTTTTAGTTTTTAATAATTGGAATTATTATCATACATTTTATTAAAGGTAATATGATCATTTCCTTGTTTTTCCAATCAATTTTACCATCCCCTTTAACCTATCAAATATAAATTGTTCAATTAAACCATTTTCTGTTTCAATGTGTACCAACACATGTCAGCACTAAAATTTTTCCATTCCATTCAATTCTATTTACTTCCTTTCCATTAAAATAGACTATTTATATCAACCGGGGCCCATATTCTCCATTAATTAAAACATTTAATCTGAATGGCGTATTATCGGAAATAATCAATAATTATATTTTAAAATTTGGAACCAGATACATATTTAGAAACAAAGGGAAAATTCAAATTAGGATAAGTAAATTGGCGTGGGCAAGAAGCGAAAAGAAAAAAAAAACAGAAGAAGAAGCACTTTTCAGTTTCTCTTAAGTAAATTGGCGTAGGATAAGTGTTTGGGTCGCTTTTATGAAAACAATGGTTTTGAAATTCGTCCTTGTCCGTTTAGGGAATGCTAAAACAGAAGAAGAAGCACTTTTTACCTATAAAACCATGGTTTGGGTTTTCAATAATCAAACATGCGAAAATTTTGGAAGTGTTGTTTTCTTCTTCTATGGTTGTTGGCCTCATTATCATGGCTCTAGCTACCAAAAATACCCTACTTCTTCGGTTCTTCCTTTGTCTTCACTCTTCTTCTACATTTTTGTAAACTCTTTTATCATTAAATAATATGAATATAGATTTTTTTGGGGAAAAAACAATTATGCCTATAAATTCCTTTGTTAAAATTATAAGCCATGTTACAAATTCATCGCTTTTATTTTTTTTAACATTCCATTTCTACCGACATATGTTTTTTATGATACACAAAATTTTAAACAATAATATAAATGAAATTTTGTTCTTATGCAATTATATTATGTCCTTTTTTGTAATTTCACATAAAAAAGTGATTCAGAAATATATTATAATTCATATGTATATATTTATAATTTATGTGATTAAATGTATTTTTAGAAAAAAAAAATGAAAAAATCCATGTGAAATAAGCAGGGAAGATGAGTTCTTAAAGGTTTTCAGTGGCAATTTTGACATTGCACACCTGAAACTATCTTTAACATGCCAACAGCAAAAAAAAATTGCTTTGAAAAGTGGCTTTTCATACCTTATTTTATTTGAAACCACGGTTGAGGCATGTGAAACTCTTTTTCTCCATAATCCATATTTCACAGAAAAATTATGGTTTAAGGTAGAAATCATAATTTTTCAAAAAATTATTTCTTTTGACTATTTTAGAAGTTAATTTCTAAAATCTATCTTTTATAATCATTAATCATGATTCATAAATTAAAGTGGGCTCTTGCACAAGAGAGAATAATTAACGCTCTCATAGAAGAGAGAATTATAGGTCAATCAAGGATTACAAACGTTTACTAGTGAGACATACTTCACTGAATTGTCATAAAGTGAACCCCAAAAAGTTATAATTAATGATGAAAATGATCAGTAGAAGCAAATCGTATAAATGATCAGTAGGAGACTAAAATTTATTCCATTCGAATATTCCACTGGGAATTCATACAAGAAAGCCATACAGACCCACATATGCAGAAGAAGGAAACCATAAGAAGTAAATCGTACAAATTAGAAACTACTTCATACTTGAACTTGAAATCACTGATCAAACCATAATTAATCAGTAAAATACTAAAACATATAAACAAAACCTTCACAAAACATGAAACTTAACATTTTCGTTTGTAGACGCCACAGTTTTCTTTCTTATTATTTAAACTTGTTAAGGGAAGGCAGGTTGTACCTGTGTATTTGGTATTTCGAGGGCAAGACACACTAGGCTTATCCTTGTTCTGTGTGCCACCAGTCTTGAGCTTAGACTGATCGTAAAGCATTCTGGCTACATGAGAATTCATCAGCAGCAACCCATCATCGTCGTCAACGTCGTCGCTGATGAGGCAGTTGGCTGAGTCGCCGCAGGTGATGCCGATGATGCTGTTGTTGACGTTCGCTGCTGAAGTTGCCCTGCTCAGATCTGCAAGCACCTGCAGCACCATCCACGTGAGGAAGATTGGTGAGAGCGCCTTCTTCATTGGGCTCCTCAAGAGCACTTTTATCCGAATAATGTCTTGTTTAATCAAAGGCCACCGACAGAGGAGTGGACATTAAATCGTCTGTCTTCTTCAGATATATATGTATTTAAATGAAAATGATCCAATTTCAAAATTAATAAATAAATAAAGGGTTCAGGTGCAAAAATACCATGAGTTTTTAGTAAAATGCATCTAACAACATAGCCTTTTATGAGGTATAAAAATACTTATAACTATTCAAAATTGAAGCAAGAATATCATAACCGTTAGAAATAATATAAAATTGTCACTAGTTGTAATAGGGTCTACACTATTTTTACATATGCATATCAACGGTGTAAAGTTATATTCAATGGTACTGATATTTTTATTCCCATTTTTTTTATTGTTTAAGGGTATTTTTGCAATTACAAAAGGAATATGATACTAAACACATTTTTAATAAAAGATTATATAAGTATTTTTGCCCTTAACGCATAAATAAATAAAGACTATATCATTTCTGTTAAATGCATCGCAGCTCATCTTTTGTTCTCTTGACCCCATCAAACATGTGTATCCCAAGAATAATAAGTGAAGCACATGTCTTAATTCAAGTTGGCTTGGGTGTCTTGGCAGTTTGGTCCTACATTAATTTTCTGCCCCTTTTTTTTTTTGCCAGCATACATTAATTATCTTTTGCACTTCCGATGTTCGGTGTCATATATTATATTACATGCTAATAATCTTATATATGTTCTAGTGACCGCGTCAATCTCTTCCTTTGTGAGTGGTCACGGCTTACAACTTCAAGCTTTGGCTTGATTTATGTAATTGAATGAGGAGGAGGATCCTATGCTATGGCAAAAATATATGTGGCATCCACATACGTATTTCAATTGTTAGTGATTTTGAATTTAAAATATCTAATATATTAAATTATGTTTTATCTTAGGAATTCATTAAATCATAACAGATAATAATAATTTAAAGTTTTTTAATAGAATTTTTTATTTTGCTTTATTTTTTTCTTTTTATTTTATTATTTTTTATCTTCTTATTCTTTTTTAGGAGGTGGAAGAGGGAGAAGATGCTAGAAATCGAGATTCTTAAGGAAAAGAAAGATTAAATAAATAAATAAAAGAAGGAGCTGGCGGTTCGGCAATGATGGATATATATATATATATATTTACTCATATTATAAGGAGGAAGGCACACAAGACACGTGCAGAGCGAGAACACACGAGGGAAAGCACGAGCCAACAACCAGGAAGAGAAGAGAAATTCAGAGCGCCGTAGTTGGAGCTTCATCTTCAACATCTGTTTCTCTATTTTCTATTTTCTTGTCTTATGCTTTTTTGAATCTGAACATTGTTATTATGGATTTGATTAAAACCTTGTGTGATTAATTTTTTATATCTAAAGTAACTATGAATTGATTTAAGGATTTGGACATGTGTGAACAATTTATTTATGTTTAATTTTAATTGTGTTTATTCAGTTTAAATCTTAATGTTTTCTTAGTGCCTGATCAGCATTAAGTATGAATGTGGAGAATTTAAATTAACCTTGAGAGACGGATCTAAATTAAACCTTTGAATTGAGTAATGTGATATTAGAATTTATACTAATTTGCCTTTAGAATATGAATATACCTACTGAACTTATATAATCATATTAAAGTGAAATTGTTCTAGTTAATGCCTCTTAAATAACTATATAAAGAATAATAGTTTTATTTGAGAGAAGGTTGTAGATGATCGCGAGACATTATATCTATTTATACTTTAGATTAATAAGTTAAAATTTAAATATATTTATTTGGGTAATTAAATGCTTTAAAACTCAAAGAAGAGATTAGCCACTATAGATTGCTTGTGTCAATTAATATTTTCTAGCGCATTAAAGTTAATCTTTTAGTTCATTTGAATTTATATTTTCATTATTTTTATTTTGATTTGCACAACTTAAACAAAATTCAGACTTTTTACGCCGATTTACCTATTAAATTGAGTCTATGTGAAATCAACGTTAATTTACCATATATGATTTTTCACGACCCCTACACTTATAGTGCATAGTTAAATTTTGGTAGTATCAGTTGGCTAGAATAAGGTGACTCTGCTTATGTCGCTACATAAAAGTTTTCTTCTGTTCAGTTTTGAAGCTAACTATATATAATTATGCAAACTATTCTTAAACTTTCTGCTTATTTTTTCCAAGTGTGTTGCAGCATTGTTGCACTCCCAAATTTACATGGCATCCACTGTTGCGCATTATACAATATTGAGCCAAAACAATGGAATGCAATACAGCTGAATATTAAGAGAATAGATAAAGAAAAAGGTTAAGGGGCTAAAAAAGGCTTGGAAGTTTTCTTCAAAGAGCATTGGACATTGGAAGTTTTCGAGAGAACAATTTTACCCGGAACACTACAAAAAAAACATCATATTTCCGACGGAATTAACCATAGAAAAATATTCTGTAGCAATTTCTGACGAAAATATTCCATGGCAAATTTAGCAACAGAAACATATTTCGTGGCAAATTTAATTATTAATTAATTAATTATTATAATTATAATTTTTATTAATTTCAATTTTTAATTTGTTATTTATTATTCTTATTTTTTTTATTATTATTTAATATTAAATCTTAATCAATATATTAATTAAAATCAATATTAAATATTAAAATATTAGAAATAATATTTATTTTATTTGTAATAATTTTATATTAAAATTAATATTTTTTAAAATAATAAAAATTATAAAATTAATAATCATATAAATATTATATATAAATAATTTATTATGCAATATAATATTATATATATGTATATATTTAAATATGTGTTAAGAAAACACAAGGTTATTGTAGCTCAACTTGCAAGGGATCACACGCATGTATAGGTGGTTAGGGTTTCAAATCCTGGAGGGGGCAAAATTGAAAAGTTATCAAGTGGCGACACGTGGCGGCTGCAGGAGGTGACACGTGGCGGGATCTGGCTATGAGATGGCGGCAGCAGGAGGTGCCACATGGCAGGGGCCTGGGTGAGGTGACGGCTAACAGAGATGACACGTGGTGTTATTATTTATTAAAAAAACAAAGGAATTTGCTACGAAACAAAGGAATTTGCCAAGGAAATTTCCGTGGCAAAATTTCTGACGAAATATTCCTTTGGAAATTTCGTCGATAATTTGCAACGGAATGAAAATTTCATCGGTGACCGTTTATGACAGTGAAATTTGCCAAGGAACAAATTCCGTCGGAAATTCATTCCGTGGCAAACCAAAATTCTATCAGTAATTCGGTGGCAAATCCCGTCAAAAATAGGATTTTTTTTTTGTAGTGAAAGTTTAAAAAATAGGGTAATTTTAAGGGAAAATGACAAGAAAATGATCATTGAATTACAGAAACCCAAAAAGCTACCCCAAACTTCCAAAAGGACAAATTGCTGCCAGGCAACAATTTGGGTTTTTGAATTTTATGGGAAATGACAAAAATGCCCTCTGACCGTAAATAGATCAGCAAAGTGGGGGGGAAGGGTATTGAGATTGGAACGCACAAGAGCATCAGGAATGCGGCAGTTGGGGTCTCTTTGAAGTGAGCAGATTGTCCAACGCTTCGAACAAAGGTATGGCACCGACTCTTTCTTATTATCTTTGCGGGACTGACTTTGCTCTGATAGTGGGAAGGTTCAAGGGTAAGAGCTTTCTAGAGAACTTTATTATTTTGAAAGGGACGAAGGCCACTTCTTAGAAATGCATGCCTTAGTTTATGAAGTTGAGGCATTTAGCAACTTTCTGAGACACCATTCTTTCGATAGGTAAGGGGCAGCCCGAAAATCAACAGGATCTTTCAACAAGCTCAGTTTCTACCCAACCTTTTCCGAGAGAACCGACTACGGGGGGGTGCTGATAAACTGAAACTCGTCTCCTGGAAAGACTCGGCGACAGTAAATTTCTGCTGTAAGTTGCAGTTCCGTTTTTGTGTTTTTTTAAATATATTTTCATGCATCTTGTCTCTGCCTTCAATTGTTTCTACTAAAGTAACTGAATTTTGGAGCTTGGAATTTTGTATCCTTATCATGTAAGAAAATGAGGAAATCACAACATATGGGAAAGTCCAAAGGACTCGCATTGTTTCTTTCTTCCCCCCTTTTCTTTTTGTTGTGCTTGGAATGTGGGCTTCCGTTTTCCTTCCTCCATTATA
>QFDD01000731.1:0-34319 GCA_006871305.1 Vachellia collinsii
TGTCTTGCAAGTAGATTCTGTGCTACTTAATTTGTTTTGCAGTTGAACAACTTTCTCAAGAAGCATTTATACTACTGTCTTGGTAATTATAAAAAGCTTTTCAAATTGTATCTAGTTCTCATCTTATCTCTTTTGGCATAACGTTTTTTTAAATATCACCAAGATTAAAAAAAGAAGAAGAAAGGATTCAGATTGCTGCCTTGCTAGTAGTACTACATTAGTTGAGAGACGGCATTTATCTATATTCAAAGCCATAGTTTAAATTTTTTATAGTAACCAACTAGTGACTTTATACAAGGCACTATTTTTATTGTAATCTAGGTTTATAATCTTGCATCCAGTGATTCTCATAACTATTTTATTATTACTAGATAAATTTTTTATATGAAAAAGTGAGACATAATTAGATTAAGGGCTAGATGTGTTGTAATTTGAGCCTCAAAATTGTTATTTGCAAGTCCTATGTATATGTGTGTGTGTATAGCGATTAGATCAGAGAGGGCATAACATCAGTTTGTGTGTGTGATACCATATCATTTATATATACCTTAACCCCATCCTACAACATTAACATCAGCCCCAGGTGTAGGGAGCTTTCTTATCTTAATCAGAGTAGGTCTAATTCCTGTCAATGGTTGACAGTTTGCTTTAGCTAACCATGTTGTATCCTTTAGCTAAAGACCAATTCCTTTTGAGGTATAGAAATAACAATAGTGGAATAAAATGCTTTTCATACATATGGTCAGGAATCGAACCACTAACAACATGATTAAAAGAATCAATTACATTTATATTTTTCTTTTTTGGGTACAAGAGATGGTTGAAGCCAAAAGAAAATCAAACTATTCTATAGGGATTAGATCTCAAACACTCATTAGCAATGGGGATAAACCAGGGAAGGAATTGAAAAAGACAATGGATGGGTAAGTTTGCTTATGTAGAACTTTACTTTTCAAATACAACCTGGTTAGCAAATGATTTTTCATAAGTTACTGACTATGATTTTGATGCTAGGGCTATGAGGACATATCAAGTTGTTGCTTTACGTAAGCGCATGCATGAGGTGAAAGACCCTGAATGGCTCACACCAAAGGTAAGCTGATGATGCTTATTTGTGAATTTCTTAAATGAGAACTTATAATGAAAATTAATGGATATGTGTTTTTTATAATTTTGCTAATGACTTGTTCTATTTTTAGAGTCGGAGGCAACCGAAGTTGTCTAACTTATGTGGCTTATATGTGCTAAGGCATATATTTAATGTCGTCTCTTTAGGCATGACTGAGTTTACTCAAGAGGTTATATTCTTCATTAATTTTTTATACAATTTAATGTTATCTTATTTTAGATTTAGATATTTAATTAATGATTCATATGACTTTGATATTTCAGATGTTTGAACTTGTTGAACCCTTTCCAGAAGAGGATATCGACTACATCCGTGAGTGTTGGTGTGAATATTTTCTTCAACTTGTAGAACAATAGTGAGCTTGTGTTCTTTATTTTTCTGCTCTTGTATATGTTCATTCATTTCACAGGTTCTGAACAAATATTGTTTTATGCACTTGTTAACATTTTTAAGTTCTTGTTTGGCTTCAAAAACTATGTTAGCAAATATGTGATATTAAGGTTGTTGAGAAATTAGTCACAAAAAACACATTGAGAAACTGTGTTACTAAACCCACCACTATGAAACATGTTACCAAATCTGTGGTGCAAGTGTGCAAGTAAGAAACTAAATTAAAATTGGGATTTTTGTCTTTTGGTGATTATTGTATGGAATTGGAATTTGGGTTGCAAGATGAAAGCGCATGAAGTTTAACTTTGTCATTGTTTTAGCAAAATTACTAAGTGGTAAAGTTTTATTTAATTGTTGTTTAGTGCTTATTATTGCTGTGACAAATGATTTTGTAAAGCAAATAATGCTTTTTTTGGTGAATTACTGCTGTAAAAGAACTAATAATGAAAAGGTATTTTAAGTTAAATAAACTGTAGGTGTTAATATTGGGGGTAAAGGGCAAAACAACAAAAAAAATTTTTTTTTTTTTAAAAAACTTTCTAAACCGCATCTGATGCATGCGGTTTAGAAAGCATGCATTTCTAAACCGCATGCTTGTGATGCGGTTTAGAAAGGATGCTTTCTAAACCGCATCACAAGCATGCGGTTTAGAAAGCATGCATTTCTAAACCGCATGCATGAGATGCGGTTTAGAAAGCATCCTTTCTAAACCGCATCTCAATCATGCGGTTTAGAAAGCATGCATTCTAAACCGCATGCCTTAGACGCGGTTTAGAAAGCATCCTTTCTAAACCGCGTCTAAGGCATGCGGTTTAGAAGTTGAACTTCTCAATAAAAATTATACGCTTTTAGACCATATGTTTATTTATTTAAACCGCTCATTTAGATGCGGTCTAAATGTGTTATTTTTTAAACCGCACATATATGCGGTCTAAAACGCACTACTTTCTAAACCTGTCATATCTAAACCGCACTTTTGTGCGGTCTAAATAGTATTTTTTGTGCGGTCTAAAAAGCACTTTTTCCACTAGTGCAAAACTTAAGCTTACCTTTGATCTTGGTGGATTTTGGCTTGGAATCTCTTCCCTTCTAGCCTGCTCTCTCTCAGACCATCTCCTCTCCTTCTTGCTGCAGTTTTGGCCAACTTATGGCCTCTTGGAAGCTCTTAGAAGCTTAAAAAAATCTGCCCTTATGTGTTAATTAGTTATGGGACCTAATTGAACTGATAAAGTAACTTTACTCAGATATAATCTACCACATAGTTAAAATATCTTTCTACTTTTCATCTTTCCATTAAAGAATGACATGTGGCAAGATCTTAGTCCTCACAATCTTCTTTATGCATATTAAATTACTTTAACTGTTCATAAAGCTACTTTATTAAACCGGAATTACTTTTTGGGAATTCCCAAATCATTGGACTTGTGTAGAATCATTAAAAATTCTCAAAATTCATATAATACCTCCGTGATTTTTCTTTCCTCATTCTGCTTTTAGAATTGTTTTTAATTAATTTTTGAAGAAAATCAAATTTTGAGGTTTTTTTTGGATCTTTTTCTTCCAGTTCCAAGATATTGCTTCTGGCTTTCTTTTGAAAATAATTTTATAAATTACTACAATTTCCAAGCTATTTTTCCCTTTTCTTAAATAAGATATCTGAGGCCTTTAGATATTTTAAATAATTATTTCTAATTAATTATTTACTAAATATCCAAATATTAAATAACATTTAAAATTGTTGTAGAGATTATCCTTGTCATTCTGATCCGAACCAAGCCCCAGTTAATGGTCAGAGAATTTTTCTCTATAATTTAGGACTCTGTAAAATTTTCTAATATTTTGGTCAAACTTTAACCAAAATGTCCTTTGATTTTCCTTATTTACCAAAATACCATTGATTTTCATAAATGGCAATTTGGTCCCTCGAATTTCAAAATTTCCACTTTAATCCCATTTAAAATGACACTTTTGTCCTTTATTTTTTAAAATAACCATTTTGCCCTTACCTTTTTTACGTTTGCCAAAATGGCGTTTTTACTCTTCATTTTCCTTTCCTTCCAGCTTCCAGACCTTTAACTAATCTTTAGTTACTCATTTAGCTTTTATATCTAATTATCAAAAACCTGGATATGGTCTTGAATATATATGTTAGGATGTCAAAGTAAGAGTGAACCTAAATTTGACGTAGGAAGAAGTTCCGCATAAGATAGAGTTAAATTAATGAGAAAGAGCTGCGCATGTGTGTAAATATTCATAAACTTATCGTTTAATCTGTTTTAAAGCTTTTGGTAATTACTGGACGGACAAAAAAGAGCTTTTTTGGTAATTAAGTTATGATGTCGAGTCCATTTATATGCATCATATATATTTACGCACTAATCAAATCCTGGTTATGGCATAGACTTCAAACTTGAAAGTCTATACTGCGCACCATACGTGGAGAAACTTGTGTGCTGATGATGGAAACCAAATTAAATTGTCTTTTTCGAATTGTGTGTGTGTGTGTTGTGATGATGGAATTCAGGAATTGATACTTGACCCAAACTTGGAATCAAATCTTCGTAGGAATCTTGTTATACTAATTCTATATCATTCGTTACGAGACTTGTACACTTCCGGTGACTTCTATATTCGTAAGAAGAAATTTTACAATGATCTAGCTTAATTTGCTTCAGAAATATTCGTACACAAATTAAGTGGGAAAACATTTTCACTTTTCTTAAACTCACTATATATATGATATAAGAAAAATAAATGGAATGTAGCAAGGGAGGAAAGAAAATGGGAAAAAAAAGATACTTTGGGACCAAATAAGAAAAATAATGACATTTTTAAACCCTGAAATCTTAAATTGTCACTTAATTAAGTCTTTTGATATTTTACTAACATAAAGTTTTAGTGTAACAACTGGTAATACGAGTTGGACCCACATCGTTGGAAAAATTAGGATCATTTTGATGCAGGTAATATCTTTTTAATTAATTAATTAATTAAGAAAAAACTGAATACATTTATATATATATATATAATATTTTTCAAACTACATATAAATAATATATATTTTTCAATATATACAATATTTTTTAACTATATTGTGTATATACCATTATATTGTTTAACAAGAAAATATGAAAAAATATTATCAAAATATAAAAAAGTGTTGGATTAGGTTGGCTAAATTCCAACCTGACAATATGTGGCTCTTTTCAGCCCAATTTATCAAGTTGTCAACAAGTAATGAATCAGCCCGTAGCCCCACATTACCAACTTGAAAATAATTAATGGTCTCTTTGTATATATAATTTATTAAGTGAGAAAAGGGATTACTTTTCATCTCATTCTCATTCTTTATATCTTTTATTTTATTATATTACAAATAATCTAATATTCGTTTGACAATGAGTTTCGATACGAAGCTGACAAATTATCATTAAGAACTTATCTGTTAAAAAATATTTTTATTAAGAAATTATTATTTGAAAATCTTAAATCTGAATAGTTAACAACTGTATATGAACAGAGTAGATCTCACTGTATCGATAAACACCGTAATACTCATCATTGCAGTGAACACAAAAAATGCTTCCATATATTTCATACCTCAAACCAATCAAAATTCAGCGGAAGGTCAGACTAAAGCCCCAACCTCAATCTTTTTTATTCCGGCCAGAAAAAAAAAAAAAAAGAAAACCGCATTCATTTTTTTTTTTTAAATTTTCATACTCAACTTTCCACTACATCATATCTAAGGTAAGTATACTTTATTTTATATGTTTTTGGTCTGAAATCAATCTAAGAAAATAAACATCTTTTGGGCTCGAATAAAAATCAAGAATTATACGGCCTAATGACCCAACAAAACTTTTACTTGCAATCACAATCTTCGGGCCCATTCAAATTGGCGCATATACATAATTAGTAGGTCATATTCCCCCAAAGGCATGGACTTACTGAGTGTTGGCTATTTTTCTCTTGTAGAAACAAGGGATATAGTTACCAACAAATGTTGACCCAGTTGATAAGAAATTATCTTACAACTTATAAAATCATAAATTCAAATTCTACTACCGATGTGAGAACTTTATTGATTGGCAATCTATCTGTATCTTTATAAGCACTTTTTAAATTTAAAGGTATGCCTTGGCTTTGATGAGCCCCCAGGACACAACACACTAAAACTTTTTTGTACAAAAAAAGGGGATGTAGTGATTTTTTTTTCCTTTGTAGATATTGACTCATTCAAATGCATAATGATAAAACGTAGAGAGAAATAGTTGAAATCTCTCACCCATATTGAGTGTTACGTAGTGTGTTAAGCAAGATTACCTTTGATGGAAGGAAACACGTGTCTATGAAAAAGAGTAGAGGCAAATCGTAAAGCATAGTTTCTTATTAACTTGTTCAAATACGTAAAACTTACATAAAAACAAAAAAAAAGGGAAATTGTAAAGCACATAGTTTTTTCAACACCTTTACGATGAGAGCCAGCAAAGCTTAGTGTTTATATAACAACTATTTCATCTAAATCCTTCTCTTTTTCATTTTTCCTCCCTGAGACCTTTACTTTGCAGTAGCACATACACACCCTTTTAGTCAAAAATAAACCGATTGAAAGGGAAGAGGAGAGTTAGAAATCATGAAATAAAGAAGATTACATGTTGAAATCACAACTTACCTTGGATTTTTGAGTGATTTCTCTTCTGTTTGTGCTTACTCTTCTCCATTTTCATCCCTCCCTCTCTTCCTCTCCTTATGGCCAACCTTATGGGCTGCAAATGGTCTTCAAGAAGTGTCTTCAAGCTTATAATAAAAGATGATATATGTGTTATTAATTGGGTGACCCGTTTGAACCGATAAAATAACTCTACTCTAATATCTTCTACTACTTTATGATAATATCTGCTCTTGCTTTTTGTCTTGTAGCAAAAGAAATATATGTGGTTTAATACAGACAACAGAATTTACTTTTAGGTAGATAAAGTTACTTTATACAGATAAAGCTACTTTAGCTTACCAAAAAGCTACTTTATCGAGTCAGAATTACTTTTTGGGAATTCCCCGATCATTTGACTGGTTTAGGATCATTAAAAATTCCTAAAATTCATATGATAGTTTCATAATTTTTCTTTTGTCGTCCAACTTTTAGAATTATCTTTAATTAATTTTTGAAAAAAGACCCTAATTTGGGGTTTTCTGACCTTTTTCTTTCCGCTCCAGGAAGCTTTCTCTGACTTTCTGTTGGAAACAATTTAATCAATTACTACAATTTTCAAACTATTTTCCCCTATTTTCAAATCAAATATCTGAGGCTTTTGGATTTTTGAATAATTATAGTTAATTATTTATTTATTAAATATCCAAATATTCAATAATTTTTAAAATTCCCGTAAAGGTTATTCTTGTTATTGTGACATAAACTAGGCCTCAATTACTGATTAGTGAACTTTTCTCTATCTTTTGGGACTCTGCAAAATTTTTTGATATTTTTTGTCAAACTTTGACCAAAATGCCCTTTGAATTTCTCAAATTTACCAAAATACCTTTGAATTTTATAAATGGCAATTTGGTTCCTTTTTCAAAATTCCACTTAAGTCCCATTTTAAAATGACCCTTAGGTCTTTGAATTTTCAAAATGACACTTTAGTATCTCTGTTTTTTTTTTCAAAATGATTATTTTACCTTTAGTTTTTCTACGTTTTTGGCAGAATGCATTTTCACTCTTCATTTACTTTCCTTTCATCCTTCTGACATTTAATAAATCTTTAGCTACTCATTTAACTTTCATATCAAGTTATCGAAAATATGGATATTACACATACACACATATATAATTTCCTCTTTCTTCACTTTTTTTTTTAAATTTTATATAATTGATAAAGTGATGATGGATGGGACACCATGTCATCAGATGAACTAAGGCTAATGGAAGTTATGCAACAACTACAAGCAATGGCAAGGCTATTGTCACACCTCACTTATCATCAATCTTAATACTTCATTAGAGACATTATTGAACCACTTAACTATGTTCCATACATAAAATTATCCAAAGTAACAAAATTTAAAAACTTACCAAAGTTACTATTCACTTGGTAAATTTTCAGATTTTTGTGCCAACTTTGAAAATTCATAACTAATTTTAGAAACATCGAAATTGAGTAGTTCAAGTCTCTAAATGAAGATTATTGAATTTCCTACAAGGGGAAAATATCAATTTTTCCAAATTATTGACCAATTAATACAGTTTAATTCGTAAAATTCACTGTTCATATGGTCATTTTTCAATTTTTTAGATTTTACCCCTAATTTTAGAAAATCATAACTTTATGCCTACATATCCAATTTTAGCAAACTTTGTCTCATGTTAAAGCTTGGAATGTGTAGTAGTTTTCTGAAAAATTTCAAACTATTTAGACTTCATTTGCTCTATTTTACCTTCACCTCAACTTTAGCTTTTATTAAGGGCCTTGGACCCTTTTAAAGCTAGTTACTTGCTCACTCTTCTCTCTTTAATATATATAATACTTTCACATGATAATCTAGCATGCTTGGCCTATTTACACAGCACATACATCATGCTTCATAATGTATAAGTTTAACATACAATTTTTTCAAAAATCCATAAAAACAACATGAAACCACATCCAAGTTGATTAAGCATTCCCTTGCATTTGAAAATCACCCACCTTTACTCTTGTGGTTCCTTGCCTTTGCTCTTGGAACTTTGTCCTATAAGGTGTGATTATGGGAGGGTGAGATTTCATAGAAATCTCCATAGCAAAATTACTATCAATGACACTAATATGAATTATTGTCACACATATCAATCAAGCCATGCATGCATGTGAAATGCTATCACTTAAAATGGAATTTGCACATAGTATGAGATGTCATAACTACCAATACATAGAATATTTTCTAGCACATAAACATGGAAAAATTCATCAATAACATTCCTATAAACAATATTAATGCAAAAAATAGTAATCTTACTACGTTAATTTTCCACTTTTCAAGTATGTTTTCCAAGTGGTTTCACAACTTCCCTCTTGCACCTTGAGCTCTTCCTTGTGCAAATAACACTCCTACACATAATATGATGCATTGGGTATAAACATTAAAACATTTCCAATGCATTATAACAACTAAAAGTCCATAAAACTCAATCTTAGCAATTTCAATCCTTAAACTTCCAAATTTTCCAATTTTGATCCTAATGCTTCTAAATTTGTTTTCTCATTTCTCCCTACACAATTTTGCCTTCTAAATCCATTGGAAGCATCAAAATCATCAAAAAAAAATCACTCCTTTCCCCTGTAGCATAGCTGAACGAAATTGCACAACAAAATTCCAACAAATGAGGTTTTCAATTTATATCACCACATACATGCATAAAATCATTTTTGGACCATTTTCCAATCATTTAACAACATAAAAACTTCCTTCCGCATGCATGATCAGTTTCACCCAGCAGCCAAGACAAGGGTTTGATGCCAAAAATTCAATATGAGCTCAAATCATTTCAAACCAAATGCCAAAATGTTGTAAATTGCATAAAAAGTTGTTTAGTAACCTTTGATTGATCTAAATCACTCTCTTCTTGATTTTCTCTCTCTAAAACCTAAATTTCCAGCAGTTCAAATACTTCACCATATCAAAAATTTATCCCATTTAGAAGGAAAAGAGGAGCTTGTAGATCAATTTCATGAAAAGAATTGAGCTCTTACCTTGAGTTTGACTTGATTTCTTTTATTCCTCTTGCTCCTTGAACCTCACGACCTCTTCCTCTCTAATTTTTGGTTATGATGGTCGAATATGGCTGATAATGGTGGCTGGAATATATTTAAACAAAACTGACCATGAGTTAAAAAAAATGTGAGGTCCACTTACACTAACCGGGTAACTTTACACTAATGTATTCTATCACTTTAAGTTAAAATATCTTTCTTACTCTTCTCCTTTGAGTACAAAGGCACCAAGTGGCACTCCTCATGTCCCCACAATCTCCTTTATAAAAGTAAAGTAGCATTAAGGTTGCTTTACCCAAAAATTTTCTTCCAAAAATGCTTTATGGGGATTTTCTGATTACTTAACCAATTCAATGTTTTTGAAAATTCCTATAATTCCTCTACTCTTTTAATCAGTTTTCCTTTCTCTATTCTCATTCCGAATGTGTCTTTAATTAATTTCAAAAGAAAACCCCATTTTAGGGTTTTTCTAAGCTTTTTTCTTCCATTCTGGCAAACTATTTTTAATTTTCTCTTGAAATCAATTTTTATAAAATACTAGATTTTTTGAGCTATTTTCTCATACTCTGAAATCAAATATTTGAGGCCTTCGGGTATTTCAAATAATTATATTTAACTAATTATTTTATTAAATTGTTAAATATTAAATAATCTTTAAAATTTCTACAAAGGTTATTTTTATCACTCTGATTTAAATCAGACCTCAATTACCGATCAGTCAATTTTTCTCTATCTTTTGGTGCTCTAAAAATTTTCCTGATATTTTGATCAAACTTTGACCAAAATGCCCTTGAATTTCATAATGACAAATTGGTCCCAACTTTCAAATTTACACTTTGGTCCTCAAATTCTAAAAATGTCATTTTGGTCCCTACTCTTTCAAAGTTCCTCTTTTACCTTTTGGGTATTTAATTAATCCATAATTATTCATTTAGCCTTTCTGCCTGGTTACAGAAAATACGGATATCACAACCATCATTAATGTCTTTCCTCCTCTTTTTTAAAGTTTAAATTTGTTACCCTTCAGTGCTCTTTGTTCAAGTCTCCACTCTCCAGTTTCTCCCTCCCCACCGGAATAACAAATCATCAATCTCTCACCCCTTTAAAATCATCACTCTCCTACTTCTTCCATCCCCGCTTTCTCTTTAAAAAGTACATTCCCTTCATTTTTTATCGTAATATTTTTGAAGTTCCATTTCAAGTAAGTGTTTTTGGACAAACTTTCATTATGTTTTACTTTTCTGTTTTCTTTTTCCAATGAAGTTTATTCTTCTTCCTACAATTCTTACGCTGTTCAGGCCAATAAAAATGTAACCTGCTGACCCATTTGACCTAGTGGATTATGCAAGTTGCTCCTGGGTTACACCGATTTATACCGAGTCAGCCTGGGTTGGTATTTTGCTGAGTCTCATCATCAGTAGGATCAGACATATGGCTAGGCCGCTGGTTTCTGATCTGGACCGGCCTGTCTGGTTTGGTTTTAACTTTGATTTCTTTTCATCTATATTGATGTGACAACTAGCTAGTTAATTTAGCAATCACTTCAATGTATGATATTACATCATATCCTTAATATAAGACAAAATTGACTAATTTAGGGAAATTAAGATAAGTAAATAAACTACTTAATTATATCATATATTATATGATCTATATGAAATACTTCTGCACATAATTATATTATATCACTTTATTATAACGGGGGAAATTAGTTTGAAGAAAAAATGTTAAATATAAATCCTTTTAAGTAATTTATTTAAATTTCTTAATCTTTTTAAATTAATTAACTGGGTCTTAATATAATTGCTTCTATGACACTTGAAATTAAGGAAAGCTACTTTTTATCTGTTGTCATCATGTGGGTAATATAATTAAAAGATTAATGAAAAGTGGTAGAGGGCAATCATAGAGCATAGTCTCTTATTGACTTATTCATGATGCATACAACTCGGTGATACATTCTGAAATTAAAGCACCAAGTATATGCTTATTCATGATCAAAAGATGACAGCAACGACACTCAAAACTTCCTTCCCCAAATGTCCATTCCAAACACAGTTTCAAGGACAAGAATCCCTTTGATTGGAATCAGTGATGCCTCGGATCTGGTCCACCAGGACTAAGTCGAGAGATTATATGTTGGAATCCTAAACTTGAATTTTCCGCTTCATCGCTCTGCACCAAAGTTGGCTTAACAAGAGGACGACATAAGAACCCTGAAAAACACAGAAACACCAAAATTAAGCACATGCACCGCGAAAACGCCATTTTTGCCTTCGCCATTGATTCTTCTGCAGCAAGTTAAAACGCGCAGAGTTAATTATTCTAAGCTGTTCTTCCTTTGTAATGATACTTGGCACAGATGCTTATGATAGAATTACAGAACTTGCCTATATATATAGTAGTTGCATCGATGTGAGTTAAGAATTGAAAAAAATTCAAACGATGATATTGTAGTTGTTTCTGTGGATCCAATGAGCAAATAATGCCAAAAAATATGCATACATGCTCACAACTCATCAACGTAATCATCCTCTTAAGGGAAATCCTATTAGTTGCTTTTTCCTAAACACCTCATACTCGCAATATTATTAAATGCTTTTGATAATTGCATCGTAAATGTTTGTTATTGGTAATTTTTTTGGGGGCTTGTGGTGGTTCAGTGCTTTTACTCAAGAGAAAGCAGATGGTGCCGCCTTTTCTTTTTATTTCAACATTTCCAGGCATAAAAATGCACATTTTTAGATTAATAAAGGTATATTGTTGACAAAAAATTTATAATAGTAAAAACTAATATGCAAGCCCTTAAAGTTTCAACTGATTTTTAATCAAACTCTTTTATACTTTTTTATTTATTGGTATTTACAATTTATTCTCAATTATGGATATTAGTTTCTATGCTATAAGAATTAGTATTGGATCACGTGTCTCTCAATTTCCATAAGTTTTTGAGGGAATCGGATAGTAATTAAGATTGTAAAATCGTTCTATGATAGTCTGGGACACTGTAAATCAAGGAAAGCTGACGGTATACTTTTTGTTGAGGAGACTGAATCATATGGACAATTTCATTGGTTCATTCAACTTTTATATCATGGTCATGCAATACTCTCAAAAGCGGCAAACCTTTTCAAAGTTTTTTGTCTTTAGTTTTGAAGCTTCAATAAAGGACAATTTTCAGGACTTTTTTTAATATGATGTTATGTCAACAGAAAAGGCCAAAGGTTGTTTGTTTGTTTACACTTAATTATTTAATTGATTTAGCAAGTCTAACCTTAGTTTTTTGTCAGATAGTAAAGGAAAAGAACACATTTATGTTTGAGTGCTTATATTATCCAATTGATATGGTTCTTAATTGATTCTGACTTGAAGTTATTGCACTTGTTTAATGGATTCCACCATGGATGAAGTGGCTTCGATCATGTGTTAACAAGAATTATAAGACAAAATGACACACACGCTCGCACGCACTATATATATATAATTTTTTTTATCTTAATTCCTTTCAGGAAATCTTTGGAAACGTTTTTCTCTAAACATAAATTTTCTTGTCATAAGTATCACCCCAACCAGCCAAAAAGTCGTGGTTGGTTGAAAAAATTCAGGCCCCTTTTGATGAGGGTCTTTTTTGCCCGCATCCGCCTAATCCATAATCATAGTGCACTAGTTCGTCAATCCGAAGGTCAAACCCATTTGCTTTACTTTAAAAAAAATAAATAAATAACTTAAACTTATTAATTAAAGGCAAAAAAGATTAAAAAATTCAAACTTTGTCTTCTCTTTTCAATTCAAGAATATTCAATTTTGTATTTTTATAATTTAGGCTTCTAAAAAAAATTTTAGCTTCAAATAATGTTTTACTTTTCAAAAAAATCTGAAAACTAATTAAAAGAAAAAGGCAACTTGCCATGATGGGCTAAGTTGGTAGACTTTCAACTCATCAGCAAGCGAATCACTAGTACAAAAAAGGACTTTTTAGACCACACATGGATACAGTTTAGATAAAAAAAAGTTTACAAAGACATTTTTTATACCACATGCAAAAGCATTCTAAAATATCACCTTTGAGACCTCACATGGATCCATGTAGTTTAAAAGGCATGGCTTTTTAGATTGCACGTGCATCCATCTTTAAAAAGTGACTTTTTTAAAAAAGTAAATATTGGCATTTTTGGATTCAAAAATACAAAAAAATGCCTTTGTATTTTTTATCATTAAATAAGATTTAATAAATCTTATAATATAAATGAATTAAAAAAACTAGAAGAAATCAACCTCATGGCAAGGATTTATTGGGTTATATCATACAAGCATATAACAAGATAATGCAAAATATAATAATACATGATCATCTCTAAAAAAGATTTACATACTCACCTGAGGAGTAATGTTTTTTTTCTTCATTTTTTGATTGCAACCCAAAGAAATGCCTAGAGTACTTTTTTCTTGGTCGCTCCCCCTTTTTCTTGTGTCGTAACACATTCTTGCTGAAGAGAATTCTGGGGAAAAGGAAAACAAGTGATTTTTTTGCCCAGAGATATAATCACAGACCAGGATGTCAACACTAGAAATTATGATTCTCTGGGTACCCAATCTCCAGTTCTAGAAGCAAAAGCAACAGAATACCAGAAAAAGCTAATATGCCCATACAGGACACGTCCAAAATGTTAAGATTGTGTTGCATAAACTATAGCAAATGATTATCTGATTCTATTAGGCATATTAATATGCATATCTCATGTAGAATTTCCAACAATCACAAACATTTGCAATAAATTCAGAGCCCAAAGAAAGAAAAGTGATGTAAGTTCTTTCTCCACCGCTACATCTGATTTTACAAAAATCTTAAAAAAAAAACAGCAACAAAAAGGTCCTCAACTACTGTGCCAACAATCGGAAAAATAAAAAATAAAGTTGTTTGCTCCGTAAGTGCACATATTGCATCAAGTAATGAAGAGATGTGAAAGTATCATTCTAACGAGGATTTGTTTCAAAATCTCAACCAATCAAAAGATTAAGTGTATTCAATTAAGTTGAACAAAACAAATATTTGATTTGAAATGATAATTTTGAAAAAAAATTTCTAAAATTATAGAATAAGAAAGACAATTGATTCTTTGATTTCAAAGATAATTTTTGGAGCTTAAGATTATTTCTCCCCCTTGTATTTCATAACATTAAAATAAACTCCTCTCATAAATGCTCTTAGTAAATAAATGCGTTAATCTATGATTCAAAGAGTACTTATAAAAGCTTTCTCAAGTCAATAATAAGTATTTAATTCTACTAATTGCTAAATCTCTTGTTACAATTAATAAAATCTAATTTTCAAGCTCCAATTCTAATGTGACTATGCAAGGTTAACAAGTATATCTCTATCTTGCCAACAAAACCATTCATTCATTTTGCAAACTTCAAGTTCTTGCACAATTTTCCTCAAGTTCTACACTCAATCTAGCCCTCTCAAGCATCAATCCAATGAACCCAATATCTAAATGATGATCAATCATTTAGAAGCACTAAGCAAGAAGTAAAATGAACGTATATATATATCGTTAGTCGCAAAAAGAGAGGAGTATTTAAGAACTAATCTATACAAAGGTTCAAAATAATCATAGAATAAAGAGTTTAGATACTCATTAGCAACCACAAGCTACAAATCCAAGGGAAACTCAGCTAAAATAAATTACAAGAGAGGAAAGGGAAAGGAGGAAGAAAAACCAAGAAGATGAAGCTCCAAATATCGTCCAAAGCTCAATCTCTTACTCCAAGCTCCCTAGCAGAGCTCTTTGGGTCGAATAGAGGGGATTATAACTCACAAAAATTCTAATTCAGTAAAACTCAGCATTATACTTTCTGATGGAGTGCCTAGTCCCTCATTTGAGGTTCTAGGCGCTTCTGCTCTCTGACCCCGACTCTGTTTCTGCTCTCTATCGATCGTGGCCTAGGCACTGGTTTCAACGCCTAGGCCCTTGTGCTCACTAGTTGTTTCTTCTCTCTTTCCTGATGTAAATGTTATCCTATAATGCTTTCATCTGTCCATGTCTTCCAAAGCATAATTAGTAGAGTAGCTGTAATCACTTGATGCAAATGATTAATATAATAAACATGAACTACTAGGACTATGATCAAAATATGCACATTTGATAAATAATGTGCAATAAAAAACCAAATGCACATTTTCCTATCTTGGGTATAAAAATATGCACAAATATATCAAAAAGTGTACAAGACTCAAAGAAAATATACTAAAATAATATGAAATCCTAGATGTTAACAAAAACATGGCAAATATCACCAGTATGCATTTACTGACTTTCAGTTGGATCACTTAGCAATCAATAGAACTATAGCTTACTAGACAAAAAAAAAAACTTGTGAGCAACTGAAGTTACAAAAACAGTATAGGCTCTCTACCAGTTATCACACTATAGAAAGTGCTCATGAGATTTTGTGAAATCTCCGTAATAGTTGTAATAAATTTCATGCATTAAGAAAACAATATATTCAACTAAAGAGGCATTGCAAAAAAAAAAAAAAACTTAGAACTTGTAAGGTTTCTGAAGTAGAAGAACACCACAAATCAATTACAAACACTAGAAAAAAAAAACATACTAATGTGATTTTAATGGAATTAATTATGTGGCCTAAGAATCTCATTGAGGTTCAATATTGTAATATCCCGAAATTTTAGCTAAAGTTTATAAGATATAATTGAGGCCTTGATAAGCTATTGAGAAAAATAAAGATGCGTCAAAAAAATAAATTATAGGGTCAAAAATTATTTTGAAAAGTTATTACTATTTTTCGAAAAAGTTTAAGACAAATAGGAAGGGGATATATTTTAAACAAAAACTGTTGAGAAATTAATTTATAGGCTAGCGGGTCAAATTGAGAAAGAAAAAAGAAGGATGTCATCTTCTCCTCTAGAGTTTGATAAGCTGAAAAACAGAGCTTTAGCTTGAGTTCTCGGTGACGGGAAGCAGAAAAATGAATTCTAAATCTGTGGAGTGGCGAGTAAGAGCAGGCAATTGATTTTCTTTTCTATTTTGGATCATCTGAGTTGTTGCATGTCCATGTGTCATCACTGGAACAAATGTGCTGAAACAGGGGTTTTGCTTTCTTAAAAGGAGGCTCAGGTCTTTGGGGTTTTGAGGATGTAAGAGGCTAAAATGATAAAATAGCCTATGAATATATAAATGCAGAGTCTTGGGTTCGATATTTTGTGGTTATATGTAAAGGTTGCTGCTGAGTTTGGTGAACTGATAAGCGATAATCCATCTTTATATTTATGTTTGTCATTGTGCATGTATGAGGAAATTATTGGAATTGAATTTTTAAAGCTATAACAGTTTTAGAAATATGTTATTTGCAGAGTTGAAGTGAAGGTCTTGTGAAGTTTAGAAGAATAAAAAAGGGTTATAAATGAGCTATGGAGTGTGTATCAAATCTGCCAAGCCCTTTTGGCTTTGGGTTAAATTTCTGATTGTTATGAATAATGAGTAGTGTTAAAGTGTTTAGAGAAATTGTATGCGAAGAAGGATTTCGAGACACAATTGTTGAGCTGAATCCTTAAAACTGTAACAGAATTTCAAAACTTGGAAATTCAAATTTCTAATCAGTAACCATGCGATTCTAAAAGAAGAAAATAATCATGATATGATTTAATCATGATCAGTCATTGATAGGGACTTCTCAAGATTGCAAAACTGTAGTAACTGGTGGTAATCTGGAGATTCAGATTTAAAGCAAAGGTTTTGTGGAGTATAAAATTTATTTAAGAAAGGAAGAAATCTGTCAAGTGGGATTGAAAGTGATTTTGAATCTAAACCCACTGTTTTTGTAGTAAATAATAATACTATGTGCATGAGCTTGTGTATATATATACACGCTTTTTATTAATCAAAGGGTTAAGGCTGAAAGTGTACTAATGTATATACACACATGCAAACTGAAATTTGTGAAGTTAAGTTTGAGGAATAAATCTTGATGTTTCTTGGTGATTTTAGAATCCAAACCCTCTGCTAGAGAGTGCAGTAGTGTTAGATCCCATAGGAGATACATAAAATAAAGGTTAAACAGTTCATAGATATATAACAGAAGATTGGCTATTAATTGGTTCTGTTTTGTGCTCACCGAACCAAATTACACTCTCTTGTTAAGATTGGCGTTGAATTTAAGAAGCAAGGAAGGACAAAGGAAACTTAAAACTGCTGAATTATGAATAATACTAAGAACCTGAACTTGAGAGTAATATCACAAAACTTATATATTGATATTTTCAGGTTGGTGTTAAGGGTAATGTTCATTAGTTGGGATATTTCATGACGTAATGAGCTACTGTCCAGTTTCTTTTCCTAAGGTTAAGAGCTGGTTTTGTTAATGTAAGATGCTTCTTGATGTTAAAAGAAAGCCTTTAATTGTCAAGGGATAATTTAATGTCCTTAAATCAATGTATTGAGATGAAGAAACAGAGCATGGGGTTCTGTGATGTATTAGTGATTTACATGGTCCTAATGAGCTTAACAATTGATGTGTGATGTTTATTTAGGGCCATTGGATATTATGGAAGTGAGAATAGAAGCTTGGATAATGAAGTTCCTAGTATAGGAAGAGAAAAAAAAAAGCAAGAGAAAGCTAATAAAGCTTAAAGGTAGTAAGTTTACCCATTCTTGCATTTTAAGTTATGCTTGTGTTTTGTTGTGCTTCCTAGCTTGCCATGAGTTGAATAATTTATTTTATCTTAAACATGTTGAATGATTGTTTTGAATTGTTTCATGGCCATGATTGGCAATTCTATATTTTATGTGCATGTTCTTGGTTATATATAAGCCTTGGCAATGCCACTTGTTAATAAGTGAATGATGGGAGTATAATTTGATTGTTTGTATGGTAATTGTTTGCTAGTGGGATTATTTGAATCTCACTCATCAATAACTAATCATGTTAGATTACAAGCTTCCAAGAGAAAAGTAAATGCAGGAGGCAAAGTGTAAGTATAACAAAGAGATATAAGCTTCTCTGGCATTATTTTTCTACAAGTTATTAAATATATAACAATTTTTATAAGTTGTGTAAATTCAATATGAGGCCTTGGCATATGCATATGGTATATATTGATGAATGATAAGTGATTGTATTCCTAAGTATGGCCTTGAAAGTATGATTTTAAGATGCATGATTATGACTATCCAAATTGAGCAGTTTTCAAGCTACGATTAATATTTGATTCGTTAAAGGAGAGTAAATGATCTCTATTGCTCATGATAATTTTTATGGATGAAGTAGACACATGGGGCTTCCCATCAGATCCTAAATGAGATTAATTAAAGCCATATAGATTTAAGTTATGAATTTTAAGTTGAAGCATAAAGTGTGTTAGTAAAACAAAGTGAGTTTAGTAAATCAATAAACTGTAGTAACTGCCATATTTTATTACCAAGATCATATTTTTCTCATGTAAAGGACTACAAGAGCTTTCAAAAGAATTTTAGAGTACCTTCATACGATTTTTTTAGAATTAGTTATAATTTTCTAAAATTGGACAAAAAATCTGAAAATACCAAATAAATAGTAACCCAATGGTTAAGATGCCTGTTTTCAATTTATAGACTTTAATTATTGATTCACTTGAACCATAGCTTTTCTGAATGCGCAATAGAATGTCTAAATGGTGGGTGATACAAATATCCCATACTAATGAGAGAGAAATCTCTCCATGAAAGAATAAACAATACTTGACCAAGAAAAATATTCCAATAAATTGAGATAGAAATCAACAAAAGGTACCATGAATAGCAAAATAGCAAATCATTAGTCAACACAAAAAAGAGAGGCAAAATGTATCTTAACAACGCCGCAGCACATCTAATATGAAGTGATTGAGTTTGAGATTTATCAATATGAAGTTTTCCCCTTCTTGCATTACATGGTAAGGCTTGCATACAAACTAGTTAGGCCCAGTATCATCAGTTTAACACCTCTTACATACAATCTAAAATATCAATTTATATTTATAAAAATGTCATCAATTATATTTTTTAGACATTATCATATGAAAATAATTTAAAAATGATCGTCTAAATGATCAATCTCTACCATTGAGTCTTTTAAACCCAACTTGCCAAGCTGCCAACCCGCCATGTGGGGCTAGGTGGCAAGTAGATGTTACTAGGGTCTATCTCCCACCAAGTGGAAGGAGAGATATCGAAGAAAGAGCATTATTTGATGAACTTTTCTTTTGTAAACTTCTTGATTGTATTTCATTTAAAATCTTGATAATGTATTCTCATCAAATAGGTCATAATGATATGTTGTCTATTTAAAATTTGTTTGTGCGTATACGTGTATATTGTATGCATGTAAAACTTAGTCTAAATATCATTGTAATTAGTCTAAATATCATTGTAAGCTAAACAAGCTTTTAATAATATCTTCTTGAACACTAACCTAACATCATTATTGATATATATGAGCTGCGAGTAAAAAAATTATGAACATCTAGATAGGGTAGCTTTATGATATATATATATAGTTGCATGCTATTCTATAAGTGAAGAGGAATTAATTATATCGAACGAAGGAAAAAATTTCTCATTTATATTTTGTTTTGTATTCCACACTACTTCTCCGTTATCCTTCTTTTATTTCCTAATCTTATCCTGATTATAGATTTTTCGGCCAAAAAAAAATATTTTTTATAATTTAAATAATAATTTATGAAACATTATTTAATATAATTTAAATTTGTATTAATTTTTCTAAAAAATATAATTTACATAATTCATTTTTTATTTTACAGCTTTCAGTCTCATTTATTTTTAATTCCAGTAAGATATATATTGTGCAATTGATGAAATCAAACGCTCGATTTTGACTTGCGAAAATTTTTTCAAGTCTTTTTTAAACATATGTCTAACACATTTCATTATTAAAATTAAAGTCAATATGCTTCTTTGAGACATCAAATTAAGTTAACATAATTTATTATCTCCGTCTTTTTGCTGAGACATTTATTATCTTTGTCATAGTGACATCTGTGGACAATATAAACAGAATTAATGGAAACATATATAGGTGGTAGCAAAACATAAAATGGAAGGAAAATACATGGATTATTCATTGATGAGAAAAAAGGGCTAGCCAAAAGTAGCCTTACAATATGAGAACAAACTTCAATACAACTAAAAAAAAGACCCAGTTAACCTCCCTCTCTCTCTATGAGGTGAGGATCCAAGCTTCTTCCCTAATCTCAATTTAATGACTCATGGCCCCTTATATAAACTTAAGAATCATTAATAGAACAACGATCCTTAACTTTAGGGATTCAATGATGCCACGGATCGGGTCCCTCTGGACTAAGTCGAGACTTTCTATGTTGGAATCCTGAAGCTGAATCCTCTGCTGCATCATTCTTCACCAAAGGACGACAAAAAGATCCTGAAAAAGACAGAAACACGAGTATAAAACATATCCACAGTGAGAACACAAATGTTTTTGCCTTTGCCATTATGAGTTCTCCGAAAATATCAGACAGATTTAATATTCTTCCCGTGTAATGACAATATATATTGACACAGATGCTCAAATTAGAATTACAAAACTTGGCTGATATATATAGGCCATGAATACATGAGAGTTTAGAGTTGAGTTAACATTTAAAAGATTGAGTTTATTTCTGTGCAAGGTCAACAATCACCTTACCAATGTAGATAATCCACTTGAAGGCTCTCTTATTTGCAGCTCATCATTTTTCCTTCTTAACGCTTACACTTATCAATCACTTTTTAGGTTATGTCTCATACCTTAGCAATATTAAATGCTTTCTAAAGCAGTATTAGTTTCAGAGCATTTACTACTCCTATACTTTGGACGTAGTTAATTGGAGGTACAAACTGAACGTAATCTCGTCGTTCCAGGACATATTCAATTTTTTATACCAAGTTCATGGAGTACTTTCTAAAGCTGTGAACTTTTTGGATCTTTTTTGTCACCACTCTTCAAGCACCAATATGATAACTTTATAACTTTTGTTCATTTTGTCGACAGAAAAAGCCATTGGTTGGCTGTTACTTGATTGAGCATGGCTAACGTTGGTTTTTGTCGGATAGTTAAAAGGACACACGTAAATCCTAATCCAATTGATACGGTACTTGATTGATTCTGACGTCAAGTTACTGCACTCGTTTAAT
This sequence comes from Vachellia collinsii, assembly GCA_006871305.1. Taxonomy (NCBI): domain Eukaryota; kingdom Viridiplantae; phylum Streptophyta; class Magnoliopsida; order Fabales; family Fabaceae; genus Vachellia; species Vachellia collinsii. The sequence goes on from QFDD01000731.1 coordinate 21,459, forward strand.
GGATTCCACAACGGATCAGATGGCTTCAAGTGCTGAGGCACTGAAAAAAGAGAGAAGAAAAATCACATACGTATCTACCTAAGCAGTTTTCAACTTTATCCTTATTTAGTATATATTATACCTTTGGAAACAAAATTAACACAATAATAAATAAAGTTGTACATTTATATGAAAAGTTTAATGAAGTGATTTATATATATATGATTCCAAAATTGATTCTCTCTCTACTATATAAACATGATCAAAGTAGTATATTGAATGATAATATGAGCCAAGGGTGAATCAAGATTGAGTAAATTCTACTTGCGTATCGTGAGCTAGGCATTAATTAATGGGATCGTGATTTGCTATCATTTTACAGAACTCTCACTATTACAGAGAAAAACCAAGGATAAAAAATCGAATCGGGCATTGAACCGGGTGAAACAGTGGTTCAAAGATTGATTGTTCGGATCGAGGTCAAGCCGAGATCAAATCGATTATATTAAAATAATATAATTTAATAAACTGTATTTTATTTTAAAAAATTAATAGGTAAAACCTACAATATTATTTTATTTTACCCATATTTTAAATTTTTAGAGTCTAATTAAATATCAGTAATAAAAAAATTAGGATAAAATGAATTAATTTTATTTTATGTCCTTATATGAAAATTTATTTAAATAGAAAATAAAAAAATTTAAAACTAGTTTTGTTACCATGTTTTTTTAAAAAATTTAATGAACCATACCATCCCATTCTGATTCCATTTTTTAGTGTTTCTACCTTTTAAATTTTTTTAAATAATTTTTTCTTTTAAAACAAGAATCAAACCGGTCAAACCGTTAGTCTTATTTCAGCGGTTTGGCCAGTTCAACACCGATTTGATTGGTCTGAACCGATCCTGGTTCAATTACTCAACCGGACCGGATCAAGGACAGGTTCATTGGTTTACGGTCTAAACCGGTCGGTTCAGTTCAGTTTTTTGAACATTGAAAAAAACACTTTCTAATTCACTAATCTACGTACATACGTTATTTAAAAAAAAAACTGTTGTAGTTAAAAGACGCAGTGGCACAAAGATTCATCAACTACATTTAGACCCTAGGAAGGAAGGCTTCTTGTTGAAGATTCAACTAGATTTGGGTTTCAACCATTGTGTCTCTTCTCCTTCTCTCTTCCCTCATGGTTGTGGAGTTTTGCTTCTATATATTTGATGGATTATTTTGTTGCTATTCAAACCATGGGCTAATGTGATTTGTATATCTAGGATCATTGTAGCTTTATTCACGGATTAATGTATTTTTCTGCTTGCTATTGTTACTAATGGTATTTGTATGTTTACCCATATTCGCTCTTTATGCTTCCTTCTCTTTGTGCTCCCTTATTGATTAGCCACAAATTTAGACTCATTTGGATTTTCTAATGAAGCCTAAAGATAAGAAAATTGGATAGACATTCATTTGAGGCGTGTGAGAGCTTGATGCTTGCTTTATTGACTGTACGGTTTTACTAATTAGAAAAAGATATAGACACTCCTTAACCTTGCATACTTAATTTAGGTTTTGAACAAGAGATTGAGGGTTTTGTTGATTGCACTAAGAGATTATATAATTAACTTAATTAAACACTTATTTATGACTCAATAGAGATCTTTTATGTTCTGCTAGCATAAAATACCGTTACAAAAATTAAGAGTGGGAATCATATGCTATGAAATACATTTAGCAGCAACAATTCTAGGTTGTTAATTTGTCTAATTCCAAAATCACCATCAATATCTAACTTCAATGTAGGTTTATTTCATATTTTCCACTCTTGTTACTTGTGTTGCCCAATTGAGGTGAATTGTAATAATTGATACTACCTTTATTCCTTAATATAAGACTCAGTAAACTAATTTAGAAATTAAGGAATTTAAATAAATTACTTAATAATAACATATATTACATCATATATCTGAAATACTCATGTGTAGTTATGTATCGTTGGATTATATATCAGTTTATAAGTCAATCAATTAGTCTAAAACAATGATGAAAATAAATACTTTAAATTAGTTTATTTAGCTTCCCTAATATAAAAAAAACGAATTAAGAGGGCCTTATATTAAAAAGTATTCAATTGGGTTTTGGAATGAGAATGACACTCTACTCACTTCACATTACTAAATAAAAAATAGTATTGTTTTCATAGATTACAAATTCTTCTTATAAAAACATCGACGAACGTAGGCCAATACACAGAACGAACAGAACTAGCAAACAAAAAACAGTACTAAATCATAACCAGTGGTATTGGCGGCGCTTAAATTCGAATCCTTTTTTTTTAAAAAAAATAAAGTTACAAATCATATAACGGGTGGGATTAGCGATACTCTTTTTAAAGTCATTTTCAAGGTCCTGGATTTCAATTTGCTTTCATAAAGTAGCCATGCAATACTTGCTAGGTATATAATAGTATTGTTTTGTATATTGATAAACAAAAATTATTGTTTTGTATAATAGGCACATCTACTTTTTTTGTTCACTTCTATTGTTGATAATTATTTTTAAAATGAATAACTAAAATATTATATTTTTTTTTATGCTCTCCTCGTTCATCTCTTCAAGATAAAAAAGTATTTTCATGTAAGAATTTTGTTTATTATAAAATTTAAACAGTTGAGTTAAATCTGGATTATTGATACCTATTATTTAACATCCACACTTTATTCTTATTTTTCAGGTATCTGGCAATGGAAAACAATGTCACACAAAGAATATAGAGTACTGAGAACTTAGAACTGCGAATGGACCGTTTGTATAAGTTCACACACACACACACACAGAGTAATGTAATGAGAGTTTATTTGGCTACATTATGCTACCTTTTCTCAATATATATTTTTCGTAATGATAACGTTAATTTTCTTGCATATTTAAGTTATTAAAAAGAATTTATTAAGTTATTATTTTTATTTTATTAAAAATTATAAATCTAATTTATTTTCAATTATATTAAAAGATAGTTATACGATTCAAATATATATATATATATATATATCCAAGATTAGAGAAGGTCAATATTGAATAAGCTATTTCATTTTATTTTTTACTATACTAATTTGTCTGTGCTTGCATTTTTATGTGTGTGCTCATATTTAAATAAAAAGATATATCACTATGATTATTGATTAGAGTTGGTGCATTTACATGATACTTGAGATAAATCATAAACACTACTCTACGCACTTTTTAATTATAAAAACACGAATGTATGTGAATATTGAAACAACCACTTAAGAATAATGTAGCATCTTAATTTTTTTCATCGGTTAAGGTGCAAATTTACTCTGAAAATTTCCATTGAGGAGCATTGGATATCTCCGAAAGTTTTTTAAGGAGCAATTTTACCCTTGAAGTAACCAAAACGAAGAAATATCATTCCACTGTCAGTCAAGGTGAACTTTAACTGTTAATTGACTAATTATGTTGAGATGGCATGTGCACTTGGCATCCACCTCACTGTTTTTGTTCACATCAGACTTACACGTGAGAAAAATAATTAAAAAAGTATACCTTTTCTTCTTCTCTCATTCTGGTGGTGACAGAGCTTCAACCATGGAAGTTTTCAAAATCTATTTTGACCACAAAAAATCCAAATTACCCTTCGACTTGGAAGCTTACAACTCAGAAAATCCAAATTCAAACTGAAAAGGGTGGTCAGTTAGTTATGGAGAAGAAAACGATTTACAAAGAGGAGTGAAATGTAAAGAAGTTGAAGTCACGGTGGTGAAAATTGAGCTGCTTTAGCCATGCATCTGCAGTACTGTACATATAGGCTAGCTTCTCATGATTAGATGATAATGAACTTGGTTTCAACCACCTATGACTCTGCATTTTATAAGGGATCACTTTTGTTTTGAAGATTCAAATCTGGCATCGTTAGGACATGAATTATGAAAAAATAGAGCAAAAAAATCCAATCAAAATCTGAATCTTTAAATTTAAATCAATATATGAAAGATTTAAAAAGAAAAAAAGAAGAACAAGAAGAAGAAGACATTAATGAAGTATATTTCCAGATCTAAAATGGATGAAGGAGGTGATGAAGACGGAGATCTGCGACACAACAGCGGCATAGGGTTTGGCATCATTCTCCCACACAAACATAAACTTCACCCATATCCATCCCTTTCACCATCGAAATCGTTGAACAGAGGACATCCTTAAAGCAAAGGCGATGCAAGCGAGGATGAATCCGCCTTTGATTAGGTCGTTGGTGGCTATAGTTTTTTTGGAAGAGGAAGAAGTGAGGATGAACAGAAGATGGTGATTGATGAGATTGGCGAAGGGATGAAAGACGCTCAGGTAGCACTCGGAGGAGTGTTGGGACTTGACGGTGGAGAAAGGGAGGGATGATAGGTAATGCCATATTAGTGACCTTTGACGCCTCTGAAGAAGACGACAGAGCTAGTGGAGAGAGGAGGGAGAGAGCAAGTGAGGTGTGCAATGAAGTGGCTAAATGATGAGGGGGATGTGCTGAGTCAATCAAACAAAATGTCAAAGTTAATCTTGAATGATGATGGGCTACGTTCTGGTTACTTTGACAGAAAAATTGCTTCTTCAAAAATTTCTGAATTGGAAACTTCCAACGCAAATTTGTACCTTAAGCCTTTTTTATTGTAGTTTTCAACCATATATACTATCATTCATATTCCAGCAATTTTTTAAATATTTCATTTAAAGATAAAAATTTAAAAGGATAATATGTGCGCGCGCGCGTGCCATGTGGACGAGGTAACGGATATTCTAAACCGTCATAACACTAGAAATTATAGCATACTTTATTTCAAATCTGAAAGTCATTACTTTTATATCAATAATTCCTCATTTACTCATCACATCACTTTAATTCATACCCTCCGTATGGAGACTAAAACCACACTGACTTTTAAATAGCACAACTCATTCTTTTTTTGATTTTCTGCAGAGCATACATATATAAAGACCTATCTTGTCATCAACCAGCGTTGGTCGTAGTGGAATAGGTTTTAATCACTTAAGCATGAGATCTCAAGTTTAAAATTGTGTGAATGCATAAACCATTTTTGAAAGAGTCATCCTTAATTGGTTCCAAATACTCAAATCTGACTCAATCGGTTAAGGACCTACCTAGTTTTGTATAAGCCTGTGATGATGTCCGTCGGGACCTCCTGGACTCACACGATGTGTTCTTGGGGTTGCATTAATATTGACACCATTGTTCGTACCTTTCTCAAATCCATCATCATCTGATGAAGTCATAAGGCTTCTACGTTGGAAATGAAGGTATTGCTCTGTACTAGTACTGATGAAGTGAGATCTGATGTGAAAATGTAATGAAGATGGATGCTTATTTTTCAACTGTCGAGTCTCCGACAGGGAAAACAGCATCGAAAGCAATACAAGAGAAGTGAAGGACCAAAAACCCACCAGTTTCGCCATTTCTCTTTAGAAGTTTGGAAAATACTAGGCTTGTTTTATCCAAGAAAATAGCCTAGGATATGGTTATATATAGGTCATACAAATAAAGGTGCTCAATTTTTTTTTTGGGTTTTATAACTAATCTAAGTGGGGAATAAAAATTAGGACGTCGTATTGTGCTTTTTTGGGCACTTTGAAGCAAAGCGTCAAAAGCTTTGTCACCCCTCTTGATATTAATGCTTTATCTATTTGGATTCTCAAAATTAAAGAGGGAGATGTTGTATCAATATGATTAAGAAAATTAAAGTCTTTGTCTTTCTCCTCAGCCACGTCTTATGATACTTTTTATTGACAAGAGCTAATTAATTTTGCCCACATGATGAGTCTGTTGATATGTCGTATATATATGTGGGGTTAAAAAATTCAAGGCCTTTCCCATGCATGTACACGCACACGCCCTCTTTTTATATTGTAAGTGACCTAAAGGCAATCGATAATAATCCATACAATTTTGGCATTATATCAATTTTTTTATTGTCTTTGGCCATATGGTTTCCAACACTTTTTCTAAACTCTATTACCATGTGTTGGAGCAACCAATTAATCTGAATTAATCACTTGTGGGACTTTTCACACCGCAAGAAGGGTTACGCTAAGCAAAAAAGTGATAAGTAGAGTATCATTTCCATAAGGATTTGGTTCCAAAACCTGGTCAAGTATTAATTATCACACTTTAACCTAATTTGAGTGATGGGAATATCAAGAGTAGACAAAAACTATTTTTAAACATAGAAAAAAATATAAAAAGTGATTCATGGACTTCAAGGATAAGATTTGATATAGGATTAGTCATCCCCTTGTATTTCATAACATTCAATTAACCTTCTCTTGTATATGCTTTCAATGAAAAATATTCTAGTATAGGATTCAAAAAGTACTTGTGCTCGCTCCGCAATGGCATGGGTTGCAAAGTACCGTTTCCATGAGTATTTTTTTAAAATCTCAACCAATCAAAAGACTAGATGCATTCAACTAAGTTGAACCAAATAAAGATTGATATGAAATAGTGATTTCGAAAACTAATTTCTAAAACAATAGAAGAAGAGAAACAATTGATTCTTTGATTTCAAGGATAATATTTTAGAGCCTAGGATTATTTCTGCCACTTGTATTTCATAACATTAAAATAACCTGCTCTCATAAATGCTTTTAGTAAATAAATATGTTAGTTTGGAATTCAAAAAGTACTTGTAAAAGCTTTCTCAAGTCAAAAATAATTGTTTAATTCCGTTAATTGTTCAATCTCTTGTTACAATTAATAAAACCCAATTTTTAAACTCCAATCCTAATGTAACTATGCAAGGTTGACAATTATATTTCTATCTTACCAACAATACCATCCATTCATCTTGCAAACTTCAAGTTCTTACACCATTTTACTCAAGTTCTACACTTAACCTAGCTCTCACAAGCCTCAATCAAATGAACACAACATCTAAATGGTGATCAATCATTTAGAAGCATTAAGCAAGGAGTAAAATGAATACATGTATATAATTTATCACAAAAGGAGAGGAGTATTAAGAGTTAATCCATACAAGGGTTCAAAATAATCCTAGAATAAAAAGTTTAGCTACTCATTATCAGCCACAAGTTACAAATCCAAAGGAAAATCATAGCCAAAACATATTACAAGAGAGGAAAGGAAAAGGAGGAAGAAAAATCAAGAAGATTAAGCTCTAAATCTCTTCTAAAGCTCAATCCCTTGCTCCAAGCTCCTCCAAAACCCAACCCTAGTAGAGCACTTCGAAAAATCTCCCAAACAATGCAGAATGCAACTATCGGTCAAATGAAGGGAGTTATACTCCTAAACCCTTGAAATTCTGACTCAGCAAAACCCTAAGTTTTGCTTTCTAATGGAGGGCCTATATGCTCTTTTTAGCACCTAGGCGCTTCTGCTCTCTAATTCCCGTCTCTATTACGGTCTCCAAAGCTCATGGTCTAGGCGTTGGTTCAAGCGCCTAGGCCATTGTACTTTTGCTTCTTCTCTATATTCCTTTTCTTTGTCTTGATGTAAGTGTTATCCCATAATACTTTCATCAGTCAATGTCTCCCAAAGTTTAGTGGAGTTGTTGTAATCTCTTGATAGTCCTACAAGCGATTAACATTAAAAATATAAACTAGCTATGACTATGATCAAAATATGCACAATCGACCAATACTGTGCAATCAAAAACCAAATGCACATTTTCTATCTTGAGTATAAAAAATATGCACAAATATAGCAAAAAATGCATAAGACTCAAGGAAAATGTGCTCAAATGATATAAAATCCTAGAGGTTAACAACTTGTAAAAGCTATCTCAAGTTAAGAACATGTGTTTAATTCTATTGTTCAATCTCTTATTACAATTAATAAAACCCCATTTTTAAGCTACAATCCTAATTTGACTATGCAAAGTTGGCAAGTAAATCTCTATCTTACCAACAAAACCTGTAAGTGTTGAATTCCTCTCCCTCTGCTTCGAAAAAATGGGTGACTATTGCCTCTAGAAGAGGATGAAGGAGGAGAGGTCAGATTGGCAGATAAATTAGAAAGAGCAATATTATGACTATTTAATTAGGCCTCACAAATGAGCAAACAACTTAGCACATCCTTAAGAGTAAGGGCAGTAGCACAGGTAGTAAGAGAGGCAACAATAACATCATAATCAAAACCAATCCCATTTAACAAATAGTTAATAAAATATGTATCAGTAACAAGTTCTCTAGCCATGCTTAAAGCATTATGCATCGTTTGGAGCATGGAAGAGTTTTTATGGAACTGGAAGTGGAGTTGGAAGCGAAACTGGAAGTAGAAATGGGGTTAAGAATTTGTTTTATATGCCCATGGAACTATGATAAAATTTTTAATCAATGTGTCCATTTACAATGTGAAAAGACATATATGACCTTCTTCGAAAACCCCCACCCACCACCCCAAAGAGCTAGTGTCATTAGCCACTATAGGCACGATGGCCAACCACCACAAAAATGTCCATAATCCTCCATTTTTGCATAAATTTTGAGCCATCAACAATCAGTAATAACTAAAATAAAAAGAGGAGAGATTGAGAGGCATAGTCCAATTTGGGTTTGAAGAGAAGAAGAGAAAGGAGAAGGGTCCGAGATTCACAATTTGAATACTACACCGTCACATATCCATAGCAGATATGTTGAGCATTAGTAAGAGAAGGAAAGGAGAAGAAGTGGATGATGGGGTAAAGATGATAAGTTCAAAGAGAAGAAGAGGGAGGAGGAGTTGAGAATCTCAGTTTTAATACTCCTCCATTGCAGATTTAAATATTCACCAGAAAAGAAAAGGAGGATGACAGCATCACGATATGTATAATCGTCCATCACAGATATAAATATCCTCTGTCATCGTTGTCTACCTTCACTATATGTTGTTGTCATCCTCTGTCGTTGTCGCCTTTCATTGCCATCATTGGTTTTTTCAGGTAGAGGGTGTTGGTTTTTTCATGGCGAGGCTGATGGGTAAATGGTTAAAGTATGAGTGCCACTACCATGTAACTAACTTGCATCCTACCAAGCATACCAAAATCACAATTCAACCCTTAATTCCAATTCCAGCTCTCTGGTTCCTTGCTACCAAACAGGGCATTAGAGATTAATATTGGTCTCCTAAAACAGGGCTACCAAACGGGGTAGATTTTTGGTGTCTTGTGTGGATGAAGGATGTTGGGAAGGTGTATGAAATGTAGGATGATTGGTGTTGTATTGGAAACGGCCTCTTCTATAAGTGTTGAATCTTCCTCCTCTGGCTCTAGAAAATAGAGCTCCTTTCCCTCTGCTTCAAAAAAATGGATGAATTATTGCCCTAGAAGAGGATGAAGAAGAAGATGTTAGATTAACAGATAAATTAGAAATAGTAATATGACTATTTAATAGGGCCTCATAAATCAGTAAGTAACTCAGAACATCCTCAAGAGTAAGGGCAGTATCACAGGTAGTAAGAGAGGCAACAATAGGATCATAATCAAAACCAAACCCATTTAACAAGCAGTTAACAAAATTTGTATTATTAATAAGTTTTCCAGCTGTGCTTAAAGCATTTGAAATTAACATTACTCTCCTAAAATAATTAGAAATAGATTCGACACCTTTTCTTAATGAAGTAAGATCATTGTGTAATTGTAAAAGCCTTGCTTGAGATTTTTGAGTGAATAATCGTTGAAGAGCCAGCCACATGGATATGGCTGACTTGTTTTTAATCACTTGACCAATGATGGTCATAGGCAGAGAAGAGATTAGAATAAAGTACCATTTGATCATGAGAGAACCATTTTAAATAATCTAGGTTTGGATCACCATTAGAAAGAGTGGAGAACTGCCATCAAGGAGGGAGAATAACTATTGTCCATATAAATAAGGGATCATTTGGGCATGCCATATAGCATAATTTTCAATAGTGAATTTAATAGAAATAAAATGAGCAAGGGAAGAAGAAATAGGAGAGGATTAAGACAAAGAAGGCAATGCCAATTATAACGCCATGGCCAAATAACTATTAATGTTTGAAGTCGAGGAAGGTGAAGGGGGACAATATATTATTTTTATAGCTTCAACAGTCATGATAATAATGGTGGGATCTTGTAGGCTCTGATACCATAAAGCAAATATAGAGGATGACAGGACAACATCATATTGATTAGGTAATTCCTTACTTGACTGGATCACTCTCTACAAGAAATATGAAATTAGTCACGGAATTATCGACGGATTTTTGATTTGTCATGGATTTTCCACAAAATGTAATTACCGACAGAATTTCTGATATAATTTGTTCTGTTGCTAAATTCATCGTCACAAATTGGGTTACCAACGGAATTTTAATTCTGTAGCAAATTACCGACGGAGTATTTTGTCAGTAATTTTGCCACAGAAATTTCCATGGGTAATTTTGCCACAAAATTTTTCATGCCAAATTCCATGACAAATTTATTTTTTTTCTAATAAATAATCATATCACGTGTCACCTCTGCCAACTGCCACCTCATAACCGGGTCCCGCCACGTGTCACCTACACTAGTTGCCACATGTCACCACCTGATAAATCTGTAATTTTGTCTCCTTTAAGAATTGAAACTCCGACCACCTATGCATGCGCGTGATCCCTTGCCAGTTGAGTTGCAACGACATTGTGTCTTCTAAATGCATATTTAAATATATATATATATAATATTCTACTGCATAATAAATTATTTACATTTATAATTATATGCGCGCACGCACATATATATATTTAATATATACACTTATGCATATATAATATTATTATAAACTAAAAATAAATTGAATGATAATTTTAATTTATGTGTTTATTATTTTATATATTTGCATTTTATTTTATATATAATATATTATTGGTGGAACAATAATTATTATATATTTATATGATTATTAATTTCATAATTTTTATTCTTTTAAAAAATATTGATATAAATACAAAATTTATTACAAAATAAAATAAATATTATTTCTAATATTTTCATATTTAATATTAATTTTAATTAATATATTATTAAAATTTAATAATAAATAATAATAAAAAATAAGAAATTTAAATTAGAAATTAATAAAAATTATAATTATAATAATTAATTAATAATAATTAAATAATAATTAGATTTTCAACGGAATTAACCATGGAATTTTTCTATCGGTAATTTCCATAGCTAAAGGCATCCCATATGAAATTAGCCATGGAATATTCTATGATTAATTTTGTTATGGAAAATTTTTGTCTGAAATTTTTCCGATGGAATTAGCCACGGAAAAAAAATTCTATAACTAATTCTATTGGAAATGTAATCTTTTTTGGTAGTGACTATTATTACAGCAATATTTATATACATAAGTATGAGAGCAAAGGCCTTGGTAAGGAAGATAGTATTTACATATTGGGCTTTATTTAGGTTTTTATATATTGGACATATTGTGGGCTTCAACATCCTTTATTTCTTTCACACCATTGGTCCCTACTATTCTCTTATATATCACTCAACTTTGAGAATTACATTCCGTTGCTTGTTGCTTATATTCTTATTTAAGATACTATCTTTCATTCTTAATATAAATAATAGTTGATTTTTTTAACAGATTAATGAAGTTAAATAAACTACTTCAATTTATATATATATTCTGAAATACTCATGTCAACAGAGTCTCAAATAAAATTATCTCTAGAAAAAACAATATATATATATATGTATGTATGTATAGCAGAAAAGGAGAGGAAGAAGGAGAAAACTCATGATGGTGAGAAAAACAAGGTTTTCCATATAAAAAAATGGCAATCGGAGAAGCTACATATGCGATTGCCAACTTAAGTCCAATGTCTCTACCAAAAGGATATTTTGGGCCCAAATAGGTAATTTGGGCCCAACGAGGCCTAATAACTTTAGTATGGCACAATGAACCTACTCGACCGACCAAGTAGGGAAAAAAAACTCTTACAATCTAAACGTCCCATATCTCCGGCAAAGACTTCCGGCATGCTCAACCAGGATTGATGGCCATCACTTACGACGGAGGAATATTGTGGTTACAATTACTAAAAAACAAATGCAAAAAACAGAAAAAAGAAGAAGACATTCTAAGACCCAAGCCCCAAATGCCAAGACATAACAACCCAAAAAAGAATTAGTATAACAGTGTAAGTCTTACATATACAAAAATAAACAGGAAAAAAATTAAAAATAGAGCATAAAAAAGAAACAAAGAATAAAAATATCCTAAATAAGACCTAACTAAACTTTAAATATCACAAAAATAAAAATTATTCAGTGATCTTATGGTCTAATATCATGAAAGCTCTCATATAAAAAAAGACTTATCCCTTTTATAACCTCAAACTCTTAGGAGTAGAATTTTCCTGATAATATAATGTCTTCGAATGTCGACTAATGAACACTTATCAGTCAACTGATGAGCTTAAAAAACAATGAAAAATCCCAATGGTTATCGTGACCAATTAATTAATTCCATCTAACATTGAACCAATTATTTGACAAAAGCATTAAATGCCGTACTCAACAGGTGGTTTTAATGTAATCCGTTCTCAACCTTCAAACTGTGAATTTATCTCAAGATACTTTCTTCAGCTCGTGATCCACCCAGAACCAAACCCCCAAACTATAATTAACTGCCTGCATACTACCAAGTCAAATACATCGTATGAAAAATAATTAAAATAGTTCCACACTTGAAGCTGCACACGAGGAGGAAAAAAATAGTCCTTCAATAGTGTACAATATTTAATGTTCAACTGTATATGTGGCTAATAATAATAAGCAGACCTTAGTACGATCATATATAGTACTTGAATCCTCCCACTCTTAGTACCAAACCTATATAGTGTGTCTGCATA